>CM056843.1:13594723-13609723 GCA_029853015.1 Chelidonichthys spinosus | reverse complement strand
ACAACTCTATATCTTATTATAATATATATATATAATCATTTTGACTCAAGCGATCAATCGATCATAATAATACTTTGATTTACTTTTCTATCTACGAGATGAATCATCATCCTCTTGGTTTTATGGGGTTTTGATACAATTGATTAATCTGTTACATTTTTTTAATAATTGGATTGATAAATCACTCAAGTCTATAGAATAGCAGAAAAAAATGAAAATATACAACAAAATAAAACTCAAATAAACGTCTCGTTTGAACAAATAACAATCTAAATATTCCTGTGTTTTCCATCACATTTTCAATTTACAAAAAAATAAAAAAATATCTGCAAATTCTCACATTTGTAAAGCTTGAAAGGGAATTTAATTAGCGCAAATTTAAAACATTTTAGACCACATTTCCCATAAACCCCACCGCTTCCTTTCCATTAGCAAAGTAGCAGCTCCTTCTCTGGTTTCACTCCAAATATGTTTTTCATTTGTCACTTTTTATGAAGAAAAAGGGAAATTTTACAGTAACTTCAGTAAGAAGAAGAGATGATAATAATGATTTAATGTGATAAATGATGTTACATACATTCGTTCTTCTGTTTCCCTTCCTCTCTCTCTCTCTCTCTCTGTACATCTCTATACTCGGCCGCCCAGAGAGGCGGCGTAGGAGTCTCACCCACTCTCCATCTTTAAAACATGAAATATTCTAAAAACAGCATTTTTTTCCAAAATGAAAAATCATCTTTCTCTAATCAAAGGCGATATAGTAAACGTTGCATCTCCCCTTTCCTACCTCCCCTGAACGCGTCTTAGCATCAAACCCTTCATATATACACACTCAGACTCTTTATGCTTTATGAAATATAAATATATATGTATTTAAAGGAAAAGTGGCCGCTCACTCATGTTGTAATACGTAACATTTTACTGTAGTATTTGATGAAGGTCCTACTTAAACAGTGTTGCGTACTTTGTTTAGTGTAATCGCTGCGTTCATGGACGTGTCGTTATTTATGGATGAGCTGCTGCTGAACTACAATGATATTTATATTCATTATTATTATTCTTGCACACATTTAGTTATATAGAGACGAACGATCCTCTTCCTGTTCTTCAAGAGAAAACCCACTTCCTGTTTACAGCGAACACACGACGACGGGAACCTCAGAACGCACCAAACATCAAATGTCACTTCTAACTCACCGAGTTCTCTCTCTCTCTCTCTCTCTACCTCCCTCTCTCTCCTCGACGAAGAGGTCTAGAGAAGTGAAGAGGAAGAGCAGAGTGAGTGATATTGTGGACGGGGATTATGGGATGGGGGGGTGGAGGGTTATATGACGGAGCGCAGAGGGACGGAGAGAGAAATGAGGAGGTTTGGTCCTTTTCCCCTTGCAGACGGCTTCGTGTCCAATGAGGCAGCAAGTACTGCCAGCACTCATCAGCTCAGAGGCCCAGAGCGAGAGAGAGAGGTAGAGAGAGGTAGAGAGAGAGGGAGAGGAGGAGGCACTAATCTGGGGGAGAAGCCGTGAAGCTCTGGAGAATATAGGCCACTGGCCCATTTTTCATTGAGGAGAAAAGAAGATTTGCTGGGTGTAAAAATAGCGCCGTTGATTTAAATATCTTCATCTATTTAAACGACTCGTTCCTCTAAATGGATTCCGTGCATCGCTCCACTTATATCTGTTTAAACTTCCATCGGCAACAACGCTGCGACACTTTGACATGAACGACAGAACGACTCAAACACCAGAACTCTGAGTTCGGGATGAGAACGTCATGGCAACCAATCCACCAATGGTGGCCCGGCCCAGCAGACAGTCCAACAGCTGGTATTCTACACTTTAACATCACATTGTGAGTAAATCCCATGAAAGGACGACCTCTAATAATAAACCCGACATATAGCTGCAGCTTAGAGCCAAACGCGTATTCATCCACGACTAAAAATAGTCCCAACGAAAGCATCATTTAAATAAACTTCAAGGTTCTCGATCTTTACACTGAATTTGTTGACAAAGTGCTCTTAAAAAAAAATAATCAAAAATGTGAACATCTCCATGGCAACTGCACAACTCCATCTGCTGTGTAAGACGGCCGAGAAGTGGAGCGTCCGCCTTTTAGATGCTCAGCTGTTACCGTTGTTATGCAACTATGTACTTTCAGTCAATTACACGTCGTCATACGTGTCGCAGACGATAAACGGGGATGTCATCATCTAAATAAAAAGGCATTCTTCACGGTTAACGGTTCTTCCGTGACATCGGATCGGCCAATCAACGCCTCCAGAAAACGCCGTCGGTCGAATGGACGAATGCTGGACTCGTTATTTGAATAAACAAATGCCACAAAGGTTATTAAAAAGCTTTTTTGACACATTAAATGTTCCTTCTCTTGCATTCAGCAGCAAGGAAGGAGGTGGCTGAGGTGTAAAAGGTCCAAAATTACAAAAAGGTAAAACCAGATTTTGCGATTTTTCTCGTTTCTTCCCGTTATTCCCCTTCAACAAGGCATTTTATTTGTGTTATTCTAAACACTTGAAATGCATATTTCAACATTTTAATTCCCTGTTTACTCTGAATGATGCAAAGACAGAGTTGTCCCTCAGGTTTCGGGTGGATTCATCCTTTAAATTTGTCTCTCAAATCTCGTCAAAAAGTGAATTGAATATGAATACACAAACATCCATCCTCTGAACAGACCAGTTTTCATTCTCCATACAGCAATGACACCCCCACTCTGCTTCCATGTTGGTATCTTCCTCCCTCACGTTGTTCTGGAAGCTATAGAAGAACATCGTGAGGAGTTCGCGTGGGCAGAGCCAACGATCGATTCGCCCCCAAAGCGACACAACAACACACACATTGTGGGCATGGGATGTGGCCGGCATACAGAGAGCCCTTACTTGTCTTTTTTTTTTTTTCTTTTTGGCACAAGCTCGTGTGAAGCCAGAGGGCAAAGGTCAAACAAAAGAGAGAAACAAAACACAACAGGCGAGCTAAACACAGAATAAATAGCGTGAACGGGCTGATTCATTAGAAAAACCAGATGCTATCTTTGTGTCACATGACCGTCTGGGCAAACAATCATCATCTGTCTTTCCTCTGAGATTCACAACAAACAACATGAGGAATAAAAATGCGGTTTCAGTTCCAGATCGGAGCTGCAGGTTCGGTCTCCGGGCTCTGAAAGACAAAACCAGCTACTTCTTTGGCTGCGACTTGACCAGCCGAAGCTCTACTTCCTGCCGTCGCCATGGAAACACTTCCTGGCCCCGGGTGTCGGAAAAAACAGCAACAACCGACAAAGGGCGAGAAAGGGAGAGCTGGAAGGACGGAGAGAGAGAAGAGGGAATAAAACCCCAGAATTAAACCCGGAGTTAATCCCTTTGTTCGCCTCCTCTTCCTCTTCTCCTCGGGGCTTTTTGACAGCGGCTCTCATCCCTCAAATTCTCTTGCTGCTTCAAACTATTTTTTATGTTGCTTTACAACGTACCGGCACTTCCTCGCTCTCCTTTTAGCTCCGTTTTGGTCTCCACCCGCTATTTTTGGTGTTAAATTCTCCGAACTGTGTTCACCAGCTACTTTGACTGTCAGCTGTTTGGTGCTGGGCGATGCTACTGTCGTGTCTGCTAAATATGAAGCTACAGCCGGTTAGCTTAGCTTAGCACAAAGGCTGGCGGAAACAGCTAGCCTGGCTCTGTTTAATACACTATTTGATATGTGGAACATTTGATGGTCACAAATAATAAACACATCACATCTCAAGATCATAAAATCATAATTTATCATTTTTTACTCCTTTCATGCTAAGATAAGCTAAGCTAACCGGACTGCTAGCTGTAGCATCATATGTACCATTCAGGCACTTCATCCAACTGGATATTATTTCACTGTTGGAATGAAAAACCTGCTGTTTGAGGACCTTTTGCTTCAAATGTTAATCACAGACTTATATCCAGTCTGAACACGAGCCTTTATTTAGCTTCACTTCGGAACATCGTGAAATATTGAGCCTTTTATTCGGTGAAACCCTCCGCGGTTTCTATGAAGCGGCCCGCATGACTGTACATGAGGCGATAATGTACTCTAGTCTTATGCAGGAACCAGTTTATGAATATGAATGGCTGCACACACACACACACAACACACACACACACACGTAAGTGCATGGGGGTGAATTACTTTATCCCCCCGTCACTTGAGCTGCCTTCTGCTTAATCTGAATTCTAAATGGCAAACGCTTCGACGTGGCTGCAGGAACAGAGCAGATGGTCACGACTAATACCAGAGAGAGAGAGAGAGAGAGAGAGAGAGACCAGATGTGGTGCGTAGAGATAGCGGCTAAGAAGAAAAGCGAAGGCCGGAGATGAAGGGAAGTTTGGAGTTTGAGCGTGTGCAGAAACACCAGTTATTGAGACTCTTTGTACTTCCTCCAATCAAAACAAAGCCCTGTTTTATTCCGGGACGAACCTCGCCACACGGCGACCCGCCGGCGAGCAGCTCCACCCGACACTACTGAACCTATCAAACCAATAGCATTGGTTTTGTAAAAATGTTCAAAAAAAGTACTGAAATTAACACAATAAGCATTATCATGTTATTTCTATTATCATCATCAGCTGCAATGATGGAAACATGACGTGATATAAGTTAACTTTTAAACTCTCAATAATGTAGATTAGCAAATGTACGATTATTTAAAGTGTGTTCTAATATATACATTATATTGTGTATTCTGTTGATATATATACTGTGTTATCCCTAGTGGTCAAACCTTAAAAGAAATATATATATATACACTATTTTTCTATTATGTACTTGCAAAATAAACACGCAACCAAATAATTACATCATCTACAATGAATATGGCGAAACAAACAAAAAAGAGATTTAAACAAAATAAATAAAACATCTTCAGCTTTTTCTGGAGAATTCAACATCTTCCCACCTTCCTCGGTGGATTTAGCTCGGTTGTCATGGAGATTTCATGGATGTTATGATGCATTTATCGGAAACCACAGCTGTCGAATTGTACGAAACATTTTTAACAATAATGTCACACCGTACACCGTTCCGTTAACACTCCTGAATAGAGAGTGAGGCGTTGCTTCACCTGACGACTTCAGCTTCCCTCTCATCCAGTCAAATGATCTCGTCTCACTTATTTCCAATGCAAATAAAAATCTATTTTAAGAATTCCCTTAACCAAAGTGTGTGTGTGTGTGTTTTATAACACAGTCAACCGTCTCGTAACAAAATGCTGGAAACAAGTAAATGGAGTGGAAACGAGTGACATCATCGCACCTCGCTGCCTCTCTCTCACCTAATGATGATTAAATGGATGTCTTAAAAAATCAAATAAAATGTACAATTAGCACCCAAATGTCCCTGAACGCGACTGAAATAACCTTCGATGCATCGCAACAGCAGACGGACGTGTTGCTGTGTGTCACAGGAAATAAATAAATAAATAAAAAATGTATATATCATGGAAATGTGAGTCGTGGATGCTTCATTAGCGTTTGGGCTTTGTGCGAGATAAAAATATCTCTTTGCCTCTGGGAGGAGAGCGGATGGAGGAGGGGAGGGGCCGCATGTGTGAGGAGACGAAAACGAGGATGCAAGCGGTTTCTTTTTTCTTGCAGATGTGTGTGTGTGTGTGTGTGTGTGTGTGTGTGTGTGCAACAGTAAAAAAAAAAAAAAAACTTCCAGACGTCCTGCTGTGAAGTCAGAAATATCTCTTCTGATCACGAACGCACCGCGGGATTGTGGGAGAAGGTGTGAAAAACTGCGTTGTTCACCATGAGATGACAGATTTTTATGTAAAAAGGCATTTCAGTCAAAAAAAAATTTGTGCTCTTTTTTAATGCTGATTTTATTTTTATTTTACTCTGTAGCACCTTGAGATTGAAAAGTGCATTACACATAAAATGTATGATTATTATTTATTATTATTATATTTCTTTATTTAAAATTAAGCTTTGTTTTAACGAGGCAATATCATCACAAGTTACTAGAAAATGCAACAGAAAGCCTGGTTTAAAAAAAGTAAAATATACAAAAATAAATGTATTTTTCTGCATCCAAGGGAGACCATATGATCAATAAAAAAATATAAAATAAATAAATAAAAGATGTGTGCTATTTTGACACAATAAAACTATGTTTCTTAACACAATGTGGAGAGATTCCAGCATTTAAAGCAATTTTAAGGGTTTTAACCCTATTTTGATGATAATATTGTGAATTATTATAGAAATTTTCATATTGTCCCATACCTAACTTCAACATATATTTTAGGCCAATTCAATTCAACTCAACAGTCACTATCGCACCTTTCCGACGTGAACGAACGTCAAAAATCGAGCTCCGCTGCACCGAAAATCGCACTAATAACAGATCCATCCGTTCCTCCGTGACCTGTGCTGAGATGAAACGCTGTAAAACAAGCGGATAAAAAGGCCTGAAAAAGCCCCGGATACCCAGAGATCATTACAGTGGAGTTTGTGATTAATGAACGAAAAGACAAGAAGCGTTTGTTCTCGTGGAGGAAATCCCCGTTTATCTTCAGGAAGTTTAGTAGAAGGACAAGAAACAGACTTTCAGAAAAGCTCCGGAGATTTATTTTCTATAGAAAAGTTTTTATAAAAAGCCTTCAAGTGCTGAATTAAATTGAAATCAATATCCACCCGCTTCCCAGGAAAATCAATGTCCAACTGACAAAGGCAGTGTAGAGAAGAATGGCCCGCTCAATTTAAATGTGAAGAAACAAGTATCTCCCAGAGGTCAAATAACATACTCTCACATTGATTTGGTTTTTAAGTGCTTTATTGAATTTATGAAAAAGGGGATTTTCACATTTATATGAACAATAAATGTGGAGATGTGTGGTTTTCATTTGTTTAACTGGCCTGAAGCTAAAAAAAAGCTAAAGAATAATGTTTCAGAAAGACGTTTTATTCCTAAAATCCAGACAAATCAACTCCATAAATCAGCAACTGCAGGTCTGTCTGTCTGGCAATGCAGACAGACAGGTGGCCAGGAAGTCAAGCGGGAAAAACTAATTAGGAGACCAAAACATTCAGACACAGTCGGCCTGCAGGGAAACGCTGTCGGACGTTTTGGCCGGTCGTCCAACAATCAAAGACGGAGAGTCTGGCGGGTTTCTTATGATCAGCTGTTGTCAGGTTTCGTGTTTTTACGGCCGGCGACAAGACGAGAGCCAGATGGCAGACGAGTCTTTTTGAACGCCGTCTCGTTTCCTTCCAGCGGTGGAATCTCTCGGAAACAAAATTTATCACTCGAAGAGGAAAAAAAAAAGAAAAGAAAAATTCATTTTCACCCCACAAAGCTGATTATGAAGTGTAAAGCCTCCATCAAGCCTCGATTAACGACTCCGAACTCCTAATCTCGGAGGGAAAAGTCTCACGTATTTAATATTCAACACTTCTAAGAGGATCCAGGGTATCAGAGAAGTATCTCCAGACTTTTACGAGGAGCACATGAAGGCAGCGTGCACGTTTCCCGCCTTTATGCTAAGCTAACAAGCTACCGGTTGCAGCTTCATATGCAGACAGGAAGTGGCCAAAACGTCGTTCTACCTCCTTTAATATTTTGCCTTTGAAGTCGTGTGCACTTCAGGTGACGTCAGAAAAAAGGGAAAGAAAAAAACACCTTCATTTCTTTTTCTCACATCTTCTCAACCTCCAACACCTTTTCTTCACCCTCCTCCTTTTACTCGTCACTCCTCTTCCTCTATTCTCCACCTCCTCCACCCTTCACTCCTATTATCACATCTCTCTTTTTTCCTCTCACATTATCTCACACTTTCTATTTTTTCCCTCTGACATCTTACACCTTCATCTTGATGTGCTTTAACCTCTCTTTGATCGCGCACTGCATTCTGGGAGGTGAAAAAAACTAAAATTAAATCATGAAAACACAAACAAAAAGATCTGTTGGGAATTTGGCACTTCCTGTTCCTTGAACATCTCAGAAAACCTCCCAAACATTTTTTTTCAACCGATGCCCAAAAGACATACGTCCACCTGGAAACTCCATCAAGCAGATGATGAAGAGTATAAATGACTTCAAGATGCTGACTGAACAGAAACAAAAAGATGGAGATCGCAGATGGAGGAATGGAAAATAAAAGGTTTGCATAATCATGTCAAAGTTTATTGTTGTTTTATCCTCCTTCCTCCAGCTCACATCCTCGGCGTGGGCGGATTTGTATGTTTTCAAGTCTGCGTTCGACAGACACCTGCACGAACCCACATTCTCACCTTCTGTTACCAACGGCAACCGGTTCCTCGCTCCCCGTCGCGTTTACGAGTGTGAAGCGTGAGCTGCCGCTGCCTTTGAAAACGAGCTGGAGATGGAATACAGCTGCGGGATACCTATGAGGAGTTTTTAATTCACCCAAAGATTCAGTGGTTTCAGTCGGAGCCACTTTTATTACCTGCAGGCTCGAAACGTGGCTGTAAAAAAGCTGCAGTTTCCTCATTAGCGGGAGATGAGCAGCTGTTTTATTGGTCGTAAAAAAACGAGGCCCCATTAGGGCCGGCAACAAACAATCAGCTAATCACCCCGCTCTTACATTACGACGCGTTCATGCTCGAGTCGGAAAAATGAGTAAATTATAACATCATGATGGGTTTATGATGCGTGGAAAAGAAGTAAAAACAGTTGTTTGAATATTTTCACAGTAATATAAATTATATCAAAGTGGGAATTATGATATTTGTAACTTCCAAGTTAAACTGAATTTCTATATAATTAATATTTTTTTTATAAATCTAAATTATATAAAAGTGTGAATTATGACGTGTTTAACTTCTTAACTTAAACTGATTTTTTTTATGATTTAAATGTTTTTTTTATCAATAAAACTACACTATTGTATTGCCTTGTGCGTTTTTCAATGTAAAAAATGACAATAACAAAGTTAAAGGATAAGATGTAGATTCTCTGGAGGTTTACGTTGAGTTTGTTAAGATAATTCTTCGATAAAGTGGAACAAAAAATAGTTGTGTGTCAACTTCTATAACATCTAACATAGATCTGTATCGGCCTATATGGCTCAAAACATGGTAATAAAAATTAAATCTGTTTGTTTTTTTCCCTCCGCTGATGCTGTTTTCTGATCCGCTGCAACCCCAGAAAATAAGAAAAGTTCACTTTTTTACAGCTACCTTCAAGTCTTTGATCGTTAAAATGAATATAATTACCCTAATTCTACCAACGAATGATCCACAAACACACACAAAACTACAGCAGCACTGCAGAGAAAATGACATGCACACTCGAGTCACATGGTTGGACACACAGCCGGCCTCGAGTCCGGAAGCCGGCATTCTTCGGCGTGATAATGGAGCCGTGTCCGACTGTAGCACCCGGTTCACTGAGGCTGGCTCGCCTCCAGCCGGAAGACGAACAGGATGCCATAACCTCGCCTCACACAGTGGACAAGAGCCACAGCTGCACACACACACACACACACACACACACACACACAGGCCTGTTTCAACCCACCCTCCACATATCTACTGTACGTTTTCATGAATCGAAAAATAAGAAGAAGCTCAGGAACACAAAACAAACCGTGACATCACACTCTTGAGAGCGGCGTTGGAAGTGGTGCAGGAGTGGGAGCAGGAAGCAAAGGCTAGGTGCGAAAAGAAAGGATTTTTGACGACGGGAAGTAATATGTTAGATGAGTTGAGATGTTTAGATGAGGGAGCCAAAAAAGCCTAAATAACTCATATTCTGCACCTGTTTAACAATATAGGCCACCAGTGGAAGGAAGTACCCATATTTGGTCTGCGGAGGAGCGACGGGTGGATCCGACAAACACAAGCAGCAGAGCAGCACCCTGAATGGATCTGGATCCATCTGGATTAACAGTTTAGTAGCTAACTAGCATGGTAGCGACCTGTGAATCAGCAGGTAAGCCCCGCCCCCTAAAGCATCCCCTGCTTTCTGGTCTGGTGGACTCTAAATGGACCATAATGTACTAAATGAACATCATGCTGGATTGAAGAAGACTTGAAACTAGAGATTGAGACCATAAACTAATGTTTACAATGTTTACTGAGATAATACATCAAGTTTTCTCGTAGACTTCCATGCAATCTGACCTCTTTTTGCAAGAGTCGCCCCCTGATGGCCAGCAGAGAGAATGCATAGCTTCACTTTTCAGAACCAGGTCGTGGGTTTATCTTTCAAAAAATTTCAAATCAATAAATTTGCCTCAATTGAGGGATTTAGGAACATTCTTGATAGACCCCGATTGTTAATCTACAGCCACTAGAAACACAAGAGCTGCTGCTGCGATGAAGCTGAGGGGGGATAAAAGGGGGAGGAGAGGGGGAGACATATGGGATAGAGGAAGAGGAGGTGAGAGAAAAGAGAGGAAGGAGAGCAGGATGAGGGAAAGGAAGAGGAAGGAGGGGTGGTGGGGTTCAGTCTGAGTCACTGTCAGTTAGCCATCACCATCTCAGCCGAGGGGGGGAGAAAAGACACACACACACACACACACACACACACACTTAAGGCGGGAGGCAATCCTTAATGGCAGCTTCCTCTCGTCTTTTACTAACGGGGACGTGGAGTCAAGCGTTCAGGGACCGTTAGCTGTCCATATTGGAGCCATTGACCTCCCTCCCTCTCTCCCCCTCCCTCTCTCCCCCTCTCTCCCCCTCCCTCCCCCCCCCCTCTCTCCCACCCTCTCACATATAACAGTCCATTAGAGATTAAACAAGTTGTTCAGTCTATGTTTCAGACTCCTAGAGTGAAACATTTCAGATTACTCTCCCTGCTCGCCCCCCCTCCTCCCCCTTCGACTCCCCCCCCCCCGTTCTATGGCTCTCTATTGTTCCATTAGTGGATTAAGCACGTCGCTAGCAGGGAGAGACGGCGACTACGGGAGGAAATGAAACTCGGTCCATCACACCGCGACAGAGACATTACGGCTCCTACCTGCCTGGATTCCTCACACCGCCGCTCCGTTTACGTCTTTCTGTAACAACAGGCGACGAGTTCACAGCTGGACTCAATACCGGATTCACAGGATGTTTGTATGAGTTTTATATAGATATTTAAATATAAAACCGACAAAAAAATGATCACTTCTACCACCACCAGATAAATAGGCCTGTGCAAAGAAATCATATCCTGAATTAACAAACTCCAACCCTAACCCTAACCCTAACCCTAATCCTAAACCTTAGCCAAACAGGAAACTTCATAATTATCTGTTGAATGCTCGAGTTCGGGCCAAAGATGTGAGGTCACCGCGACCTTTGACCACCGGAATATGGAAATCGGTTCATCCTCGAGTCCAAGAAGGAAAAGAAAACATCGTCTTTGGTCCAAGGTTACGTTACATAACGAGCAGCTCCTCGACCGGCAAAGAGCCCACAATTACATCGGACGTTTTCCCCCACCGTATCATTACCGATGCAGGTGACCTGATTATCATTAAGGAGATGCAGTAGTAGCATATCATCATGAGAAGATTAGCTCCTTGGTTACCACGGCGCCCGCCCTAGCGACCGAGCGGGCTCACAGCTTCCGTCTCCTCCGTGTAATTATCGGCACGGCTGAAATGTAACTTCCATCGCCGATTCAATTACCGCTCATGCAATTCAGCCATTAAGGGGCAAATCTGCTCCATTACGCTTCCTTGTTGTCCTCCTAATGTGCGATGAGGTCTTTAAGAGAGGAGAACGCCGGCGTTATTTAATGGTTCCCGGCAACAGAGTGAGACGGTTAGTGCACTCACAATATAGAGCAGGAGGCAACGAGGACGTGCTTCTGTCTGGAAACTGATCCAACTTTCTAACAAAGAGCTGTGACCCTGCAGAATATATAGTGTGTATAAAATGCAGCTAATGTGTTATTTTGCACAATGGAACCATCATCATGAAATATGAAAACAAAAAAAAAAGAAAACTCTTACTATAGCTACCACAAGTTACGTAAAACAACACACAGAGGGCTACGTTAAACAACATACAGAGGGCTACGTTAAACAACACACACAGAGGGCTACGTTAAACAACACATACAGAGGGTTGCGTTAAACAACACACAGAGGGCTACGTTAAACAACACACAGAGGGCTACGTTAAACAACACACACAGAGGGCTAAGTTAAACAACACACAGAGGGCTACGTAAAACAACACACACAGAGGGCTACGTTAAACAACACACACAGAGGGCTACGTTAAACAACACACAGAGGGCTACGTTAAAACAACACACAGAGAGGGCTACGTTAAACAACACACACAGAGGGCTAAGTTAAACAACACACAGAGGGCTACGTAAAACAACACACAGAGAGGGCTACGTTAAACAACACACAGAGGGCTACGTAAAACAACACACAGAGAGGGCTACGTAAAACAATACACACAGAGGGCTAAGTTAAACAACACACAGAGGGCTACGTAAACAACATACAGAGGGCTACGTAAAACAACACACACAGAGGGCTACGTTAAACAACACACAGAGGGCAAGTTTGGCAGCCGGCATCGCGTTTTATCAGCTTGAGCGGAGAGAGGAAGTGTGTTATTACTTTGTGAATGTTTCATCTCTGCGGCGGAGCGGGAAGGTTAACCTGATTCCCAACATATATATACACACACACATACACACACACATACACACACACATACACACATACACACATACACACACACCTCCCCTCCCGCTTCCAATCGAATCATCTCTTATCAAATCCAATCAGAGCTGCTGAGGCGTTTCATTCGAGTCGAGCGGCGTAGAGTAGATTATGCACACGGACGAACGGGAACGGCCCGAATCAGTGTGTACAGTGTGTGTGTGTGTGTGTGTGTGTGTGTGTGTGTGTGTGTGTGTGTGTGTGTGTAACCACGTGTTTATGCATGTGTGCGCTTTGGCCGATCTGCACTGTTGCAGTATCTGTGGCTCTCTCCGTCTGTGTAGGCTTAGGTGTACTGCATGTGTGTGTGTGTGTGTGTTATTCTGGCCACTGCCAGTCACACAGATTGGGTTTAATACGAATAGCAGCATGATTATGATTATGACCCAAAAACGACACGGAGCAGATAGAAAGAGCACTAACATTTAAAAAAGAAGAAAAGTAGCTTTTCGCCGTGTAGGCGTCACTTGTAGCGCAGCAACCGTCCGACCACGCAACCCAGGAGTTGCTCGAGGCATTAAATAAAATAATGTGTACGTGTCCATGTGGCTGCAGCCAGAGAGAGAGAGAGAGAGAGAGAGGCTTAACCTTTGTGGCACTGGATTTCAAAATAAAACCACTGCTTCTCATATACAAACCTCTAATTCAGGTTTCAAGATGAGAATCAACATAATTAATTTGCTAAATACATTAACTTGCAAATTAAAGGTCACATATTCATAAACTGTTTGTGTGATGATGATAAAACTCATCTGTGATCTAGAATATAAGAATAACCTGTGATGGAAATGCAGACTTCCCCTTTAAGGCTTTACTTCCTGAAGAACATCCAACAATACAAATACACGGCGTTCGTTATGGACAGTCTTTTTTTTAAACCAGCTGAGCTCTGGTTTCCCTCTCGGACCCCCGGTTCCTACTTTCACTGTTCTCAACATCAACTTCCTGTGATGACATCAGGCGAACGGATGTATAGCTGCGGGTATCCGTCGCTAGGTGGCGCCCTTTTTAAAAAAAATCCAGGTTGATTTAATGGAAATCAGTTGATTAGGTTCTGCCCCGTCCAAATAAATACACAGAAACGTCATTAATAGAACGACATATTCGGAGCTACGTGGATTATAACCTCCGCTAACAACGTTTGGTTTGTTCATGTTTTTAAACGTGATTAAAAAAAACCAACCCAGGGCTAATTCTCTTCAAATTTTGGATATTGATGCAGAGTTTATCGTACGCGTTCTAACCACGCGTTCTTTTCTGCTCGTTGTGTGCGTTGTTATTTATTTTAGAAACATTCTCCTGTGGATGCTCCGACACGGGGTGATGTAACGCACCACGGCGATGCTGACCCTCCGTAACCCGTAGCAACCTGTGAGACCGGAGCACACACGTAAACAAAAGGTATCTGTCTGAGGATCCACGGCGGCAGGAAGTGATGCGGGGAGCAGAATTAATTGGATTAATTAGAAATGTTTGTGCAGGTCACATGTTGTGAACAATAGAGGTTTTTCTTGCCGTTTTAATTGGCCGGCTACTGTTTTTTTTGGCAAGATTAAGTCATTGAGCCACAGAAATGCATGATGGGTAATCTGTGATGTTTCATGCCAAAAAGAAGGAGGCATTAGATCAGATGTTGGCGAGTCCAGTTTCATCTGAACAAAAGTTTCCATTCCTCATTTCCTGTCGTTGCAGAAGTGACCACAGCAGTTTGGGTGAAGCGGAGAGATTTTACGGGTTTCAGTTTTGTCGTGAAGATGCTCTTCCTTCATATTCACGTTGAAAAACAACGTCTGAGGCGTTTGAGAATGAACAGCGGAGTCGAGAAAATAAACCAAACTGACATGTTTTTCTGTTGTTTTGACTGCATCAAGTTTCACCAGTTTAACGGGCGATCTTCCCGAAAACCGTGTTTGACTCAGCGTCCCTCAAACAGCCGACCACAAACACTCCCCGTCGCCGGGGACAACCGACACCATCGACAAACACCCGGAGGAAGTGAACCCGAGAGAGGAAGCACATTTCTGCTGCGCTGCCCAGTTTCTCTCTCTCTCTCTCTGTCTTTGAAACACAGATCAATACGTATCAAAGAGGAGACGGCTCCCAAAAAGCTGAGTCACACACACACACACACACACACACACACACACACACACACACACATAAGTATGCATTTGTAGGATTTTTCACTA
The DNA here is from genome assembly GCA_029853015.1 of Chelidonichthys spinosus. Taxonomy (NCBI): domain Eukaryota; kingdom Metazoa; phylum Chordata; class Actinopteri; order Perciformes; family Triglidae; genus Chelidonichthys; species Chelidonichthys spinosus. The sequence goes on along the minus strand of CM056843.1, from coordinate 13,594,850 downwards.
ATTTTAAGACAAAACAAAAACTCTTTTGTCTTTTTCACTTTTCTCCTTTTGAGCCTCCGTAAAAAAAATCAGTCAGTAGGCCAAAAAAAAAACTTTTACGACACAATCAGGGGATTAAAACACAGAC
>CM056843.1:13457223-13584723 GCA_029853015.1 Chelidonichthys spinosus | reverse complement strand
ATTCTCCACCAGGGCGGCGAGGGTGAGACACGGACACAACACTTTGAATCACGACTTGACAGACAGACAGACAGACAGACAGACACACAGACAGATGGATAGATAGGACCAAATGGATGGACTTCATTATTCATCATTCCCCGTGTCCAAATCCTCTACATGAAATATATTTGCTCGACTGTGTGTTTTGTGCTTTATAATCGGATAAAGCCAGCTGTTTGAGTCAAGCCTCCGGGCAACAGCACACACACACACACACACACACACACACACACACACGTGTTATTACACATCTTGTTGGATTGGATTTGTAAAGCGAGCGAAGGAGGGATGAGAGGGAGAAGATGGACTTATGCAACAAGGCAAAAGGAGTTAGTGCAACCGCCAGAGGAGGGCGCTGTTCACCTCCGAGGTGCAACAGTTAGAGGTGCTGCTTATGCAGAGCTGCTGCTAGAGTTTGAGTCCAAGCAATGCTTCAGAGGTGAAAAGTGGGTTATTTTTGCCGTGTTGCCTTCATGCTAAAACAATTGTATTTTTCATGGTTAAAATAAGCTTGAAAAAAATAATAAAAGTTAATATATTTTGTATGAAATTATTAATTAAAAAAACGTATTGTGGCTGTGAGTCTTTGGCAAGTCTGAGCTTGAAGATAATAAATAAATAACTTCATTTTTTTTAATTATTTTATTCTTTTAAAGACAACATAATAATTAAACAAACTAGATTTTGCATTATGGAAAATGTAGGATCCTGTTTTTTGTAGTTTTACTCTAGAATGACTCTTTAATGTGATTAACAGGACCATTATGTCATAGAATGTAATCTGACTGAGGCATATATATATATATATATATATATATATATATATATATATATATATATATATATATATATATACACATACTGTACTGACATCTAAATAGGCACACGGACACTGTCTGACCACCACGCTGGCAGAAGTAGAAGGCCGATCGTATTACACATTGTTATTAATAGCCTCCCTCTCCCCTTTCTCATTGTAAACAAATAGCTGACATGATGGCAGATGCCTCAACTTGATACACTGTGTTTTTTAAACTAACAGCATTCAATTAGACGACAGTTAACTCGAGATTAAATTTGTCATTTGGACTGAGAATTAAAAAATCCCTCGTATTTATCTCCCAATTTCCACAGTAAACAGTTAAGGTCAACGGTTTTAAATATCAGAATTAAGGGGGAAAAAAACACACAACCAAGTAGATGTATTCATTTTTTTTGGGACAAGACATTATCTGACGTATTTATTTATTAAATTACTATTAAACCGTTATCTCAACAAGAAACACAGATTGATGCGTAAAGAAGCAACTCTCCTATTTTTATTTTTAGAGAGAGAGAGACACACAGAGACACAGAGAGAGAGAGAGAGTCCAGCTCCTCTGCCAAACTTAATATGGGAATGGCATCTCGGAGCTCTTCTTTCTTCAGGACTCTCATCACACATCCGTCCATACCTTCGGCCCTCCAAGACACTGAGCTGGTATCTGTAAGCCGCCGTCCCTTTTCATAGCCGCGGCTTCCAAACAGGTGGCCCGTGTGACCTCATCATGGCTCCACCCCACCAACCCACCAACCCGCCAACCCACTCACTGTCTGTCCTACTTTTTTGGCAGCCCCCTTCTTGGACGAGTCGCCTACTCACATACCGATTTGCGTTACCCCCCTAAAAATGGCCCCTCCCCCTTTTTTTTTTTTTTTTGGAGAGTGGCGTCAGCAAAACCACGTGTAGCTCTTATTTTAAAGGAGGGGGTGTCGGCGTTGGACCTGCTCTTCTCTAGCCGGCGGGGAAAGGAAGCGCACCGAGTTCCTCCCTCATTAACATCGACTCGCGTTAGGGACGACGTTAAACCTCCCAAGTGTACCCCCCACCTCCCACCTTCCACTTGAGGCTCTGAGGAGAGACCTTTTTTTTTGGAGGGAGCGACCACCAGGCGACGATAGCCATGAAGTGGGGCTGGGTGTTTTTGGGGGTCTTCCTTTCTTTGGGGACCCTTTCCTGGGGGCAGTCGGGCTTGGAGGTCCCCGAGTACGACGGCAAAGACCGCGTCCACGACCTCAACGCCAAGAACTACAAGTCGATCATGAAGAAGTACGACGTGATGGTGATCTACTACCACAAGAACGTGGACGGGAGCCGCGCTGCCATGAAGCAGTTCCAGATAGAGGAGCTGGCGCTGGAGGTGGGTCTCCGCCAAAGCATGACAGTGGATGGATCCTCGGACCCATGTGGGGGAAGGGTCGCGGTGGGGAGAGGGGGTCGGGGGGGGGTTGTGGTATTGGGAAGGGTTTCACACGGAGAATTTGGCTCCGGTTGGGGGATTCCCGGACGCGGCCATGGCTTTTGCATTTAGGGTTTCAGATAAGTGGGGTTTTGCGGCTGATGACAGGTGAAGGAGGAAGGCGAATGGACCCCTTCAGGTATGGCGTCCCGCCAAAGTCAGCTGGATAGATGCTGAAGTGACGGAGGCCAGATGGAGGGACACACGACTCGAACTCTCTGAAACAGATGTGGCGGTTTGGAATAGATGTAAACCTCGTTGTATTCAAGGCCTCGATCACGCAAGTCACGTTATCTCGGCTCATACAGCTGCTGTAGCGCCCGTTTGGTACCAGACCTCCCGAATCAAGTCATTGCTAACCAGACGGACTAAGCATCCATGTAATCCTGTGATTGGCTACATCTCGTTTAACACCGCAATCTTTACTTGACACAACTGAACTGAAGCTTCCTGGATCCGAACAAAAGACAAGGACCACCTTTTCTTGCATGTTGCAGATTCTTATTTGCTGCATTAGTGAATAGAGGCTTGTGATCAGTAGGTGTGCAAGGCGTCCATTCTCCAGCTGCAGCTGTTGCTGAGGCGCAGTATAATAACGCACCAAGCGTGTTCTGGGAAAACCTCACTCTTTATCAGCCGGGCTCCCCAGTCGGTTGCATCTGGGCCCCAACTGTCAGCCGCTGTATTTCGGCGCAGTAATCCTCTGCTGGTCAGGGCAGCAGTGTCTTCTTACGGCGGCCAGTGTACCTTACACCGGCACCGCATAAGTCACCTCTGTAAATAGCTCGGGGACAGCTCTGCAATGCGTAGCAAGAATCTAAAAGCCCTCCTGAGACGGACGGAGAGTTTAGGGCCACATCTCGCTGCTCCGTCAGCTCTCATGGTAGCAACAACTCACTGTTTTGTTTGGTATCACTGCACCCCCAACACTCCTCTGGGTGCAGGCGGAAGTCCTAAACCATCATTTACACACCCAGAGTCATTGGATCAGATCAATTTCCTATCCATGCTGGCTCGTGTGTGTGCGTCTTGGCGTGAGAACCAATCCCCCGCCGGTACCGTTACTCCCTCGCTGACTTCCTGCCAGTTGTGACCGTGCCGGCCAATCGGGAAAGAGCACTAGAGGTGCTCAGAGGAGATGCTAAAAATAGCTCGTCATTTGCACCTATGAATCAGGAAGTATGAATTATTGAAGCGCACGGCTCAGGGAATCATATCGTGTCTGCCTTTTTTGCTTGAAGCTCACTGTTGGACAGGAAAGTGAATGATCCGTCTTGGTTTTTCATTCCACAGCCTCCTCTCTGCTGTGAGTAGAGACAGAATGATGATTTAGAAAAAGAGTCCGGAGATTGAGATGGTTGATACGCCGACGCGACAGAAATCCCGGCAGCTAAGACCTCCCACCGAAGCGACGCCGCGACGCACGCGTCACCAACAAACTCAGCATTTTTACACTAGAAAAAGGTTGAGTGATGGAAAGAGTCACCATGTCACTCCCAAAATATGTCACCTTTGACCCCAGCTGGTAGTTCTCTTAGTGTGTGAAAAATAATCCAGTGTATCCTCATAGCTGTGACGTACTACGGAAAGCTCAACTTTTAACTTATATAGTGAATATGCGATACAATTTAAATGTATAATCGCGTGGTTTATTTGGTTAATTTGTCAATTTATAAAAGTGTGAGTTTTAGGTTTGCACGGGAGTGTGTTGTACAAAAAACAGAAATGAAACATACATGAAAATTAAATCTTGCTAAAAATCTACTAAACAACATAATTGCGATTCGCAATATTATCCCGATAATTATCAAAATATGCTTAAAACCCCTAAAATCTCACCTGGAGGAATATGGTTATTAGTCAGCTGACAACCACATAGCCAGTAGCTGAAGATAAAAAAAAAAAAAATTTAACGATTAATCGACTATCAAAACATTTGCTGATTCACTTCCTGTTGATTGACTCGTCAGCTACAATAATACCAGGTATAAGAATATTATACTCAAGCAGAACGACTTAAAATCCAGTTTCCATAGACGATGATTTGCATCGCTGATTATCAGTTACGCTCATTGAGATCAGACTTCACGGCTGATGAGTCGGCGCCGAGATGAAGCACGCCTCACCTGCAGCTCTTTTGCCAAAACATCTCTCTCATTATTACCACCGAGACCAAATATTATGAAATGGAAGTCATGGCAACGGGTACAATTAACAACCATAGGAAATGAAATAATAACACGTTCAAATGATTGCATTTGAAACCGAAGAGTCCCCGTCTAATTTTAAGAAAGCTGGCCATGATGAACGTCTATTATATGATAGTCATTCACTTCTCTCTCTCTCTCTCTCTGCTTGCACTCTGACCTTTGGCCTACAGCTTACTGTTAACGTCCACACTCATCATCATCACTCCACGCCGCTCACATTTCACTCATCTTTCACTTGTCACCCTCTCAACCGCCAGTTTACACACACACACACACACACACACACACACACACGCACTGTTGCTAAGGCAACCTGTGTACCACTCAGTCAAATGCATGAACAGATTTATTAATTACTCCTTTAACATCCATGGAAACCAGAAATACGTATTTTTTTCAGAAAATAATGTAGATTTACTTTTTTTTTTTACCTTCATTTCAATCAACAACGATGCACATTTATTCATGTTATTATCATGAGTCATATATAAGTATATAGCAGCACATGGGAAAGGTATAATCATCACACACTTTAACAGACCTTCAATAGAAAAAACGTCAACACTTCCAGACTCAAATATCTCCACAACTGTTTGATGGATTGTTGTGAATGTCCCCAGAGGATGGACCCGACAAACTGTGGTGAACCCTTGACTTTTCCTCTCGCAGGTTGACCTTTTTGTTCTTTTTGTTAGTGAAATAGCTTGTTGGATAGATTTGCCATGAGTTTGGTACATAAACAGGATTTTTTTAGAGACTCCATCAGGTCAAAATGTGTCCAATTATCAATTTAATGCATTGTTAAGTGCATCAGTGCTTCCAAGACTCTGGATTTGCATTGCAAATATTCCCAGCAAGATAGTACATGTATTGCTAAAAGGAAACCCAATAAATCGTTAGATTGCTGCTTTGGGTCAATAAGACTGCATGGATATATTCAAATATTTTACAATTCATAATTTTCCGAGTGTGTAAAGGCCTTAAAGATAACAGTTAAAGGGATAGATCGCCAAATCTTTGTGGTTTGAAGGAGGCTCATTTGTCTTTTCTAATCCCTTCTCCGTTTTACTGAGGGATCCAGGTAAAGGTCAGACTGTCGCTGTGGCAACCTGCTATCCAAACGGACCTCCTTTTTCTTCCATCACAATACAGTTCACGCTTACATACTAAATGGCAGTGGGAGGTTATAGATGGAGAGGGAGAGTGTCCACTGAATCACCTCAATGCTTTGTTCCTCTGGCATAAACAGAACCATTGAAAATGTTGCTCTCAAATGACTGAGTACAGGGTCGCCCATGAAGTTGGAATAGTTTGCAAATAACTCATCTTTTATAGCGCCAAACAAATGTTATAATTGGGACACAATGTAAATCATTGCACCTGATGAAATGTGATTATTCATGCATTTAAATAGGAATAAACAAAATATTCCAACTTCACGGGCAACAGTGTATATATCTAGTGGAGAAAGGCCTTATTTGTTTGTGCCCCCCCCTTTTGTCATAATTTTAAACAGACGCTAAAGTACTTGAAATCAATCATTTGCTGATATCATGAATAAAGCCTCCAAGACCCAAGAGTCTTGTTTTTAAACGAGCCAGTCGTTCCCTGTATTGGAGCAATACAACCTCACGTCGTCTGCAAACAATCACACAAAGTGACAAATCGAGTCCGTTTCAAGCAACTTCATAAAGCGCTCCCTTCACTCTCCAGGACGCCAGTTAAACCTAACATCTCCATCCCTGAAGCGACTCTACCGTGAAGTCGTTTGAGAGTCTTGACGGATCTCCTCTTGCCTTCCTCGACCCAATTAACGGTGCAAAAGAGGCACTAAATTAGGAACTAATTCGTCAGACGGGGTGTCATTAAATGTGACAGGAGTTATGTTTAGATGAAGCGTCCTTGGTTTGTTCCGTGTCAACAGCCACCTGTTGTTTGCGGAGGATTAATAATAGAATTGTTGCCTATTTGATTTCAGGGCTCTCAGCTGTTATGAAACTGTAGATTTTGCTGCCTGACGTGTTGTCACAATAGGGATCAGCGTTAAACGCTTCGGCCGATCGCATTTCTCTTTTATTCCAACTCTTCCTCTCGATAAATAAATATGCGTCTCATTCATAGCAGGTGTCTGTGTGGTAGGAAATGCTATATTGGGTCTGCAAGACTACATCGGCACATCTGCAATCCGGTTCAGTCGAAACATTTTTGCACGCCTTCTTCCTACATCTCTGTAACCAACAGCTTGTTTCTCCAATATTAGCTGAGGCGGCGTTTTTTCCAGCTCGGTCAGGTGACCTTTCAGCAGCTCCTGACAACAGGCCAAAATAGTTCCCGCGGTGCAAGGCGGAGAGGCCGCATGCTGTTCCTGTCATCCTAAATTTACCCCCCACCACCTCCACCGCTCTCGCTCCCAGCGTCGGCTCTCCAAATGACAACCTCTTCATCTTTTTGTCATCTCTATCGGGGGAACGCCATCTCGTCACGGACGAGCCCCCCATGATTAAGTTACGGCCACCAGGTCAAACGGCACAGGTGTTACAGAACGTAACGAATGGCTCACAGTGAAAAGTATTTATTTCCATTTCACACATTACCGTGAACAAACAACAGATCAGATGGTCTGGCTAGAAGACACAAATAAGAGCTTAGGCCAGCCACGCCATGGGGCCATCAGACCTGAATCACCTGCCTAATACAGGAACCTGAACTACCAACAAAAGAACTCAAAACCAAACGCAAGCCAGTCCCATCTATCCTAACCCGACCGAGCACAGACTGCTGCCACCAGGCTGAGAGAAACCCAACGAGTGTTCACCGGTTCCCCTTTTCAATGTCGGGAGGATCGTCAGGCCAAACGAGCTGCAGCTGGGGCCGGCCAGGAAACCACCGGGGCAATCAAGGCCCTGAACGGCACCTCCAGAGGTAAAAACAGGTTAAAGAAAGGATCAGAGCCATGATGACCAGAATAGTGGGCGTGCATAACACTTATGCACTTATGCATGAATAAAGATAGCACACATAGAGAGTAGAGTTCTTAAGCGCTCTCCATCACCTTGTGTAAGTGAACATAACTTGGCCCTTTATTACCACATTCCTATAAGATATTAGTCTACCATTACAGCCCATACCGCATTAACCATATATAAGTGTTATTATCACTTGATTTCTCCATTCCGTGGCCGCCTTTTTTTACTCATATTGTAAGAATAGCACGGGTTCAAATGCCCCAGTAAGTCACCAGGACCCTGAACTGAAGCAGCTAAATGGAACTAGAATGGAGCCATAATTAACTTTATTATTTCAGAGGGTTTTCTCTGTCAAAAAACTGCTAGCGGGCTGATTTCCTGGGACACGTCGCCACAATAATCGAAAAAAAAAAAAAGATCTCAAAATGAGCTCATCCGTCCGTCTTTTTGAAAAGTTTGTCACATTTAACATCTGCTGGCTTTTAGGTGACTCACAAAAAATCCCAGAGTTTATTGGCTGAGATTGTAAAATGGCTTATCGCTGGCAAAGTGAGTCACTCACAGATGGTCCAGACAGTTTGTTGTAGTGAATGAATCAGCTTGTGTGCTGCGAGGTTAAAAAAAAAAAAAGAAAGCTTTTCACCCCGTCGCCCACGAGAGAAACGTGTTGGAAAACAGGTGAAAAGATTAAAATTCTTCAGTTGAAAGAATCACAGCCATCTCTTTTAGCTTCGTAGCGTCTAAACACATTCTAAACCCTGATCTCACAGTGTGTTTGTGTCTGAATCTTTCATAACCACCCTGGTGCAGTGTTATGTAACACGTCCTGATGTGTTACAGCAGCCATTATTAATTTACTATATGGCTGGGGGGCATTTTTGCTTGTGCAGGAAAATGGGAAATCTCGCTGCTTTGAAAAACCTTTTAATGTTCCTTCATTTTACAGATGTAGCAATTTTATGCAGGAGGCATGTGAATCTGAGAAAGGTGTAAATGGCCTAAATGGTAAATGGCCTCATTTATATAGCGCTTTTCTCCAAAGCGCTTAACATTAATAACTGACATTCACCCATCCACTCACACATTCACACGCCGATGGCGGAGTCAACCACGCAGGGCGACAGCCAGCTCCTCAGGAGGTGTCTTGCTCAGGGACACCAGGCACTCAGCTAGGAGGAGCCGGGGATCGAGCCGGGGATCGAGCCGGGGATCGAGCCGGCGATCTTGCGGTTGCCAGCCAACCCGCTCTATCTCCTGAGCTAAACCCTCCTTCCCCACCCTCAGGTGTTTGATTTTGCTGCCGTTTGTGTCCATTTCGTAGCACCATAGAACCATAACATCATCGAACCATTACACCATAGAACCATAACACCAGAGAACTATAGCACCATAGCACCGTAGCACCATAGAACCATAGCAATGTAGCACCATAGCACCATAGAACCATTGCACCATAGCACCATAGAACCATAGCAATGTAGCACCACAGCACCATAGAGCCATAGCAATGTAGCACCATAGAGCCATAGAGCCATAGCAATGTAGCACCATAGAGCCATAGCAATGTAGCACCATAGAACCATTGCACCATAACACCATAGAGCCATAGCAATGTAGCACCATAGCACCATAGAGCCATAGCAATGTAGCACCATAGCACCATAGAGCCATAGCAATGTAGCACCATAGAACCATAGAACCATTGCACTGTAGCACCATAGCAACGTTGCACCATAGCACCATAGAACCATAGCAATGTATTACCACAGAATCATTGCACCATAGCACCAGAGAACCATAGCAATGTAGCACCATAGCACCATAGTACCATTGCACCATAGAGCCATAGCAATGTAGCACCATAGCACCATAGAGCCATAGCAATGTAGCACCATAGAACCATTGCACCATAGCACCAGAGAACCATAGCAATGTAGCACCATAGCACCATAGAACCATTGCACTGTAGCACCATAGCAATGTAGCACCATAGAACCATTGCACCATAGCACCAGAGAACCATAGCAATGTAGCACCATAGCACCATAGAGCCATAGCAATGTAGCACCATAGAACCATTGCACCATAGCACCAGAGAACCATAGCAATGTAGCACCATAGCACCATAGTACCATTGCACCATAGAGCCATAGCAATGTAGCACCATAGCACCATAGAGCCATAGCAATGTAGCACCATAGAACCATTGCACCATAGCACCAGAGAACCATAGCAATGTAGCACCATAGCACCATAGAGCCATAGCAATGTAGCACCATAGAACCATTGCACCATAGCACCAGAGAACCATAGCAATGTAGCACCATAGCACCATAGAACCATTGCACTGTAGCACCAGAGAACCATAGCAATGTAGCACCATAGCACCATAGAACCATAGCAATGCAGCACCATAGCACCATAGAACCATAGAACCATTGCACTGTAGCACCATAGCACAGTAGCACTATAGCAACGTAGCACCATAAAGCCATTATTATATTGTGCGTTTCTGTGTGATACGAGGCTGATATGGAATGTATTTATGAAACTTGTTTTGTTTCGTAAACGTCAGGTTTAAGAGTATCCACCTCTTTGCCGAATCACACAATTCCAAACATTTCTATAAATAAGAATCGGCCTTATGTCAAGTCGTGCATCTCTTCCCGTACGTGGTTGACAACGACATTATAAATGAGTCAGACTGGAACGAGCTCTCCAAACATGCTAATAAAGCAGGTACAGAAGTGACAAAGAGGACAGATGGCTGCTGGTTGTGCATGTAGAGATGAATGACATGCAAATGACAGTGATTACGATCTCGCTTTGTCTCATGCTTCTTTGTTGTGAGAGGGCATTTTCATATGCAAAGTGTTTCAGATAAAATCATGGGGGTGACTTCTGCAGCCGTTAACTCGGCACCCGCTGCAGGAATCATCACTTCACAATGGGTTTTTGTGTAATAAAGCATTATGTGTATTTATGAGCTCTTATAACTAGGATTATGACAGTGCTGTACACAGATTATAATGTATATAAGTATGTTTATGAAGCTTGGTGAGCATCGTAGAGTTGTAACTTTTAACGCTTGTGCACAAGCCTGATATGTTAAGAGAAACGGGTGTTTGCAACAACTCAAGTCCGGTTGCACCGAAGCGAAGGCCGACCTGCAGTCGAGTAGTGTCGAGTAAGCATGCGGGCGGCTCTATTACAAGAAATGTGACCCCCTCCCCCTCTACTGCACCGTGAACCCGCCACCCTCGCCCAGCTCATCATTCGGAGCACTTTTTTTTTTTTTTTTTTTTGACAACTCACACAACATGGCTCTTTGCCCTCGTGTCGCCTGACAAGCTGACACTGACTGGGCATCGGGGGAGACGGAGCCAAGCGGTTACACTGGTGACCTCTCGCTTTGGCACGGAGCGCCCGGACTTCTGGACGAGGAGGTGGGGGGGTCGGGATCGCTGCAAAGGGGGGTGGATGAGGAAAGGGCCGAAGGGGTGAAAATACCCAGAGAGTTGGAAAAGAAAGGAGGGATTAAAACCAGAAACAGGAAGGAGGATTCACCTTCCCCTCCCCTCGCCCCTCTCTCCACACCCATTCCTATATGTAACAGATCGTCTTTTCTACTTCTCAACATGCCGTCTTCCTTATATAGCTGTGAGACCCCACCACTGCACCCAGAACTTCACCTCTTTTATAAATACCCCAGAGTCACTTATATGGCCGTGTGGTCATGGGGAGGGGGTTTTGGGCAAACAAGTTCTACAATTTTGCTACGGTGTCATTGGCTGTATCTTCAAATTTAAAACCACTTGACCTATATCATGTGCTTATATAAGGGAACTCCAAATACAGCGTTACAGGATGGTGTACAATCTCAAGTTTGGACCTATTTTGTCACCTGTGAAGGCCACTCCCCCCGATTGTTGTAAACCTGTAGGCTGTGACTACTGTGCTTTGCCCTAAAGCGTTGCCTCTTCTTGCAGTTGACCACAAGTCCGGGCGCAATTATATTTCAGGTACGTCAAAAAGGTCTGCCTTCCTGTGGCTGCAACGCTGGGCTGATTGTTCTCTTCCGCTCCTCAAGACTTGAACTTTGGGTTTAAAAACAGATGGAAGGATTACAACAAACCAGATGAGTCCCAGCTGGCATTTTGCCCTGAACCATTAAGGCATGTTCCCCCCCCCAAAATACTATTCCTTTAAAAGAGCTCAGCAGATTTTATTTTCTTACCCTTTAAATGACAAGAAGAACCTCTCCCATCAGCTGATTATCTTGCTTTAGTGTTTGAAGCAAATAGGCCAATCCTCCTAACCGGATTAGATATTTGGCCTTGAGTCCAAATCATGAGCTAATGCGTCTGCCCCCCCCCTCCCCGCGGGGACTGAATGAATGGATGGCATTTAAAGATTGCCTGCGAAGAGCAACATGGCGCGTACTCCACATCGTGCTGCACGAGCTGTTTGTCCCCGGTGCTTTTGGGTTATTATCTATGTCTCACTTCATTCACAGCTCACCGTTTTAGAAGGAGGCATTCATCTTTGTCCCGAGAAGTAATTTACACAGAGAATTAAATCAGCGTTAACGCTGTCTGTGTTTTTATTCGTACACGAACTGTGAGTAACAGTTGCTCTAGTCTGTAGACGTGTGCATGCGTGCAGCAGCTTCACTTCACTGCAAACGTGTGCTTCGCCTCTCCTTTTTCCACCACACCTGCTGCAGCATCTCCCCCTCCCCCACCTCCTCCCCCAGCTCCCCCTCCCCCCGACATAGTTTGGCTCAAGTTCTGCCCCTCTTGTTCTTCTGGAAACCCCGCTGTCTGCGCTCCTCTCACGCCGGCTACGAGGGCTGTCGATTGTTGGCTTCGGTTTCACTCCGATTTAGAAAGTGCAAGGCAGCAAGCCAAAGCTTCTTTTTTTTTTTTTTTTCTTGCTTTTTAAGGCCTTGAAATTAGGAATGTCAAAAGGGGGGTCGCTCGTTGTAAATGAAACCGAAAGTGTGTTTTGAGATCGGGAAAACGTCATGTGACACTGAACACAACCTCTCTTTCTCTTTCTAATCAGCTTGCAGCCCAAGTTCTGGGTGATTTTGACGATGAGGACATCGGTTTCGGCCTGGTGGACGAGAAGAAGGACACCGCTGTCGCCAAGAAGCTCGGTAAGCGTCATGGCCGACCACCGACCAGAGACGTCGCCGGTGACAAACATTGCCAAACTGTCAGCAATGGTCTCGTGGTTTCTCTGACAATTTTTTCCCCTCCTAATAACATAAAAATGAATAAACCATCACCATCTCCAGCCACGGGATCGGCATTCAATCAGGAATGCATGCAAAGACAAACAAGGGTATAAAAATACAATATGTGAGATGAGCCGAAGATGTGGAGGTGCAGCAGCTGTGAACCTGAACCCTACATGAATGTGTCATATATTTATGGATGTATATTCCACGACAGGTCTGGACGAGGTGGAGAGCATCTACATCTTCGCCGACAACGAGATCATCGAGTACGACGGGGAGCTAGCGGCCGACACCCTGGTGGAGTTCCTCTACGACGTAAGCCGATTATGGTCCGGTAGTATTGTACTGTGGTTCTGTTTTTAGTGAGGACTGATGCTAACGCCCCTCCCTCCCACCGTCAGGTGGTCGAGGACCCCGTGGAGATCATCGACAACGAGCGCGAGCTGAAGGGTTTCCACAACATGGACGAGGTCATCAAGCTGGTCGGCTACTTCAAGAGCGAGAAATCTCCTCGTAGGTTGAAGAGCGCGATCCAAATTGTGCAAACAACTTAAAGAAACCGACGACGGCGGCTTAATAATAACATGTTTCCCCCGCTGTTTCCCCCCCATCCAGACTACATCGAGTACGACGACGCCGCAGAGGAGTTCCACCCCTTCGTCAAATTCTTCGCCACGTTTGACCCCAAGGTCTTTGCATGGACTATTTCATTTTGGATATTTTAAATACCATTTTGAGTTCCTGTCTGACGTTTTTTTTCTCCTTGCATTCATTTTAGATCGCCAAGAAGCTGAAGCTGAAGCTGAACGAGGTGGACTTCTACGAGCCCTTCATGGAGGAGTCCGTCACCATCCCCGGAAAGCCCTACATCGAGGCGGAGCTCGTGGAATACATCGAACAGCACGACAGGTGAGAAGTATTGAAACGCCATTTTAATGCAATTCTGCTTCTACTCCACTGCAAATTGGTCATGATAATATGGTTTGATTGTTTCAGGCCCACGCTGAGGAAACTTGAGCCTCACAGCATGTACGAGATCTGGGTAAGAGATGTGAAATCTATGAAAAAAAACATAAAAAAAATAGGGACATGTCTCATTCTCCCTGCTTTTTGCACCCACAGGAGGACGACATCGACGGAGAGCACATCGTGGCCTTCGCCGAGGAAGACGACCCAGGTAAACATCTCCCGTTGGATCGGATCGGCCCGTAGATCAAAACGCCACGCCTGTTATTCACGGAGCTAACATTTCAACTCTTCCTCAAAGACGGTTATGAATTCCTGGAGATCCTGAAGGAGGTGGCGCGCGAGAACACGGACAACCCCAACCTCAGCATCATCTGGATCGACCCCGACAACTTCCCCCTGGTAGGAACATCTCTACAGCAGCTCGCAGGCTGATTTGAGGATTTCAAAAATAATTTCAGCCGTTGAGCCTTTTGTTGTTTGTCTAATGTTTTCTTGCATCTTCTCCTTCATGATGTATTGATTTTTTTCCTTCCGCCTTGTTAACCGTCTCTTCCAGCTGGTGCCGTACTGGGAGAAGACCTTCCGCATCGACCTGTCCTCTCCTCACATCGGCGTGGTGGATGTCGAGGATGTAAGCGACCCTCTCGCCACCGAGAAAAAAAGTTTCTTTGCCATTGCCAAACATCATTTTGAAAATGTACACTTAAAGGTTGAGTAGGTGATAGCAGGATTGTAGAAACCCCGTCCAATCAAAAAAGTCGGGCCCAAGAAAATAATTGGACTGTCAATGCTTACTTCCTGGTTACGCACTCTCGAGCACTCGGCGTTCTGGGGAGCAGCTTTGATCTGAATGAAGGGGGCGGGACTTGTTGGGTTCAGTGATGTGTTCAAAGTCAAAGTTTCTGTTGGTTTTCAAAATGACCTACTCAACCTTTAAGGTTCCTTTAAAAACTATTCAAGTATTCGACTCACCATCAAGCTAAAAAAGACACGCATTGGAACGAAATCGAGATTGAATCATTTCGTTATAATCTCTAACGTGACTTATTATTTCGCTTTTTTTTGTAAACATGTGTTTTTTTTGTGTGCAGGCCGACAGCGTGTGGATGGAGATGGACGACCAGGACGACATGCCCACGGCCGACGAGCTGGAGCAGTGGATCGAGGACGTCCTGTCTGGAAAGATCGACCCGGATGACGACGATGAAGAGGAGGATGATGACGATGATGATGATGATGATGACGATGATGATGATGATGATGATGATGATGATGATGATGATGATGACGATGACGACGATGATGATGACGATGACGACGACGATGATGACGACGATGATGACGACGATGATGATGACGATGATGACGACGATGAATAAATGTTTACCACCATCTTTCACTTAATCCAACCAGAAGTGACAAAAACCCAAAAGTAGAACCAGTTTTTTTTTTTTTTTTTGCTTCCTTTTTTGTTTCCTGTGAGGGACAAATCTAACGACCCTGTGGGAAACTGTTACCATCAGTCAGGGAAGGAGATTTTTCAAAGAAGCAGAGGATTTTGCATCTCTATCGACGAACAGGGTTTGCAGCTTAAAATGATACGTCCTTTTATTTGCCGATGCAAATGTGATAATCTCTCAGCTCCGATGTTCACGACGACCGTGGGCAAAGAGGCTGACTTTCTCCGGACATTTTCTACCGAACTTCACGTTCCTCCAATTTACTGTAATCCTGTTTCAATAACATGTTTTCTACTTGATGAAGACGAGAAACAAACACTTTATTGTATTATTTTTTAAAAGAGAATAAAATCTAAACTCACTAGATAGTCTTAAGATTATTGCAATCTTGGAAAAACTGTTAAGATTCCGGAAAATAAACAAAAATGACTTAACAATTTGTACCAAAGCTGTTTGTTGTCAAAATTAAATATCCATGTTTGTGTGTGTGTGTGTGTGTGTGTGTGTGCATGGTCTGCAGCCAATAAGGAGCAAGCATACTTTTAAATGAATGTTATTTTGGGGATTTGCACATATCCGGGTAAAGGCACGTCCTGATCGGCCGGCTATACTTCCGCAACTCATGGATGCATGCAAATGTCTTTGTGATTGGACGGGAGGATTACCCGGAGAGTCCGGTAGGGGGGCGGGGCTCGTATGAGAACAGCAATCTTTGGTCTCTTTAATTAAATTGTGGTTTCGAATTTCAAACACATCAAAATTCCAATTCTTTCCTTGGACTTTATTTTGCAGATGATTTGCCGTTATAGCCCTTGAACCAAAGTACCGTAAGATATCATTTAGGATTCACACCACCTTTTCATTGCACAATAAGCCTTTCTTCAAAAAGGGAATGCTAAAATCAGAAAGCAACCGGATGAACGAGGTGAGCCGAGAGACATCGGATCAACTAGGATGTTAATACCCCTGAAATAGGGGTACACAGCTTTAGGGGGGGACAGAAAGAATACATCAATGAATAGAGTTTAGGATGTGGACATGTGGGAACGTCTTGTTTACTCTATTTGGTTATGAGTGTTGTGAGGTATCTCTTTTTAAAAATGGCTGAACACACACAGAACTTTATCTGACGACAACCAAATATGTCAGGATGATTTTTTGGGGGTAATAATCAAACCGCCACTTGAAGGAAAGCTACTGTGGGGCCTTAATCTATGAAGGTGATGCGATGTGAGACGATCCAGAGAAAACTCGACATGGGGATCCAAACAGATTACTTTCGATTTCATTCACAAGACGGGTATCTTTACAGCGCCCGTCGCAGGTGTTTATTACTTTACGATCTTCCACCACGCCGGGGGACAACACGGACGAAGCTGTTCCTCTACAAGAACAACCAGTGCATGGTCATGACGGAGGATCACAGAGGGATCCACGAGACGGCTCACAACGGCGGAAACGTCGCGTTTCTGCAGCTGCGACGGTCAAACGTGAGAACGGATGACCGCCGAAATAATTACAACAAAACAAAACAAAAACCCCATACAAAATAATGGTTTTGTTTATGACCTCGACACGTCAAGTAAAAGTAATTACTGCAATATCAAACTGTTCCATTGAACTATTCAAAACAGTCAATGAACTTTGCTAAACTCACAATTTGAAGGTCCAAACATCATTTTGTGATGCATGTTCATCATGTTGCTGGGATCGGCTTCAGCCCCCCGCGACCCTGAATACAGGATAAGCGGTAGACAATGGATGGATGTTCATCATGTTTTCTCCTTTGCATTGTTTAACATGAAATAACATCAGTTAAGACAGTTTTTAATTTTATGGTTATAATACTTCAATGTCAGGTTTGAAACGCCAACATCCTTTTAAGTCTTTAAGCTTTAACTTTTGGAAAAAAGCATTTTGGTCTATAACTGTAAGAGGCTCAAATAGAGAAAAGGAAGCATCTTTGTAGATGTGTACTGATGGGTAATGGCACAATGATACAAATGATCAAAAACATTGATTGATGCAGCTTTAAGCAGATTATTTGCCAACATAAAAATGCAAACCAAACAGGATTTTTACTACAGTGTCACAATGTTCACAAGAATTTAGAAATCGTACAAATGTGTTGAACATTACTTTAACAACAAGGGGATCATACAGAGTAACAGTAAGATCTGATATACAACATATATATCTTTACTAAATGTCTCTGTGTAATCATGCAGAATATGTCATTTTCATCTTTATTTTTATTTCTCAAAATGTTTTTCATGCATACAAGCCTCAACTATGTGACAGAGAATATAATGTAGTTTAACAATAAAATCAGAAGCAAAAAAACAAAGCTTTCTTTAGCTGAGCTTGATGGAGGTTTGAGACTTTGGGTCGATAATGAACCGTCCCTAAAACCTGCCAGCGTCTAAGGCTAGCAGATGTTGGCATCATCTGGTTGTTGATTTTGTAACTTCTCGAAATGGACAGGAAGACATTGGTTGCCAATGACATTACAAGCAACAATCACCTTTTTATTTCTCTTCTTCAGATGTGTAACTTTGCAATTGTTGTCGACTTTGAGGTCATACACCCCGAAGGCCCGATTGCTGATGCACAAGTTATTGTGTTCGTCCTTCAGTGGGTGGCCTAGGCCGTTACAGATTTTCTTAATGCTCTCCTGATCCGAGCTCTCGATGAAGGACTGCTCTGGTCTGTGCCTTTTGCAGAGTCCCTTATCCCTGATGTACCTGTACAACGAGATCTGTGTTTAACTGCAAAGTAAATGGCATTGATCACCTAGTTTCATGATGCTTAATGCTTTAAAGACAGCAGTAGGGTGATGTAAATGTCAGAAATTTGTATGGAAGCAATATAAAATGTTTTTATGATCTGAGTCTAATGAGAAGCCAATGAACTCTCAGACCCTTTAACTCACTTTTCCCAGTTGGGCTTCGATTTTCTGTGAAAGGACTTCTGAACAATGTGTTTTTTAACAAACATTTTGTACTTATATTTTTGGTCTCTCGTCTGACAAGCTCTGTTGTAGTTCTCCTGATAATGTTTGTTGTTGTTCTTCTGACGACGTTTGTAGTAAACCCCGTGAACAAGGGAAAGTGTGAACATGAAGGCGATGAGGAGGACGAGCTTCATCTTCTCTAGAGTGGGAGGAAGAAACAATGAAATCCATTGCTCTAAACTAATATGGATCGACCAGTTAATGATCAAATAATAATAACAAAAAGGAAAAAAAAGTATTTTTTATACAATGACTTGATAACCATACAACTTAAACATCTCAGTTTAATCTCAAATATTTCAGGAATGTTGTTTCTATTTAAAAGCTTTTTTATAAAAAAATAATACATTTTTAGAATTATTAAATAATAATCATGAATTTACTTAATATGTCACTCATTTATATATTATTTATTTAGTTTCATTAGCGTTGTCACATGAAGACAGCAAAACAAACCAGAATACAAAGTCCAATAGGACAAAAAGAGATTCTAATAATATAATGAATTCATTTTTGTTAGTGATGAAGAGGTTTCCTCACCTGCTCTGATCAGCCAGTCGTGTGAATGTTGCTGTGTTCAGTCTGAGGAGGACCAAAACCAACTGATCTAACAACCTTCCTCCCCTTTTAAATAAGGAAGGGTACTTCCTCTTTCACAGAAATATGTAGCAGCGTGAAGCCAGCACGTCAAAATGATGTCAAAATTCATACAACAAAATGCTGCAAACCGTTCGCTCAATAAAACCAAATATGGAAACCCTTGAAAGTCTGTAAATATAACAGGTCAGAACCAGTTTTTTTTTGTTTTTTTTTGTTACATCTTGCGCCCCCTTGCTTCCTGTACGGTTTCCTGTGAGGGACAAATTTTACGACCCTGTGGGAAACTGTTACCATCAGTCAGGGAAGGAGATTTTTCAAAGAAGCAGAAGATTTTGCATCTCTATCGATGAACAGGGTTTCAGCTAAAAATGATACGTCCTTTCATTTGCCGATGCAAATGTGCTAATCTCTCAGCTCCGATGTTCACGACGACCGCGAGCAAAGAGACCGACTTCCTCCGGACATTTTCGACCGAACGTCACATTTCTCCAATTTACTGTAATCCTGTTTCAATGACATGTTTTCTACTTGATGAAGAGGAGAAAAAAACACTGTATTGTATTATTTTTTAAAAGAGAATAAAACCTAAACTCACTAGATAGTCTTAAGATTATTGCAATCTTGGAAAAACTATTAAGATTCTGGAAAATAAACAATTTGTACCAAAGCTGTTTGTTGTCAAAATGAAATATCCATGTTTATGTGTGTGCAAGCATACTTTTAAATGAATGTTATTTTGCACGTATAGTAAAGGCGCGTCCTGATCGGCCGGCTACACTTACACATCTCATGGATGCATGCAAATGTCTTCGTGATTGGACGGGAGGATCACCCGGAGAGTCCGAGGCCCCGTATGACAACAGCAATCTTTGAGAGTGAGATACGTAACACCTGCAGGAGATAACGTTGCGATAGAGGTCTCTTTAATTCAATCGTGGTTTAGAATTTACATTTACATTTAGGGCATTTAGCAGACGACTTTGTCCAAAGCGACTTACAATAAGTACATTTGTCAAAAGAAAGAAACCACAACGTATCATTGCCGATAAAGTAAGAGCTAAAAAATAGAACAAGTGTTAGATCCTCGTCTGAGTAAAGTAGCAGCTGTTCAGTAAACATACATTAAGAACAACAGTGCTATGATCAAAGTGCTATAGGTAAGAACATAGAAGTACTATATGTTTTTGTAGTGGGTCATGCTATGTAGAGTCGAGGTGAAGTCTGAACAGGTGAGTCTTGAGGCTTTTTCGGAAGATGGCAGTGACTCTGCTGTCCTGACATTAGTCAGGAGTTCGTTCTACCGCTGAGGACCAGAACAGAGAAGAGTCTGGACTTTAGTGAGCAACATTTGTTTTTTGTTTTTTTTTATGATCAAATTATTATTTTATTTTCCAAACTTTGAAAAAGACATTTTAATAACAAATACAAAACATGAAGACAGACATAAGAATGAGAAGATGAGAACTAAGAGAAACCACAATAGTAAAAAATAAATAAATACATAAATACAAATAAATAAATAATTATAATAATAAGCATAAAATAACCCCCTCTTCCTCCCTCCTACCACCCCTGGGCCCCCCAGAACCAAAAGCTACTAGAAAATTAGGTGGCTAGATCCACTCCTTTAGTTTCCCTGCCACTGAGACCTACAGCTCAATCTCAGATTCCTTGATTCCAATCACACGAGCAGTGGACAACTCCGGTAAATAATATCAAGAAATGTGAGGATCAATTGTTCACTGACAGCTTATCGGGTGTTTCCACCTCATAGCTACTAATTTCTTAGCTGCAGTAAGGCCAGCAAAAATAAGTCTTTTCTGCTGTCCGGGTGTCGAAACTGAGATAAGTCATTCAGGAGTAAAGTTGTTATTGACAGAACATGTGAAGAAATGTACCAGGAGTCTCAAGGGAACACAGGGTGCACCGGGAGTCAGCAACCAAACCCATTAAGTCTTCGTGGGGTCAGGTAAGTTCTATGAGCATAATTCATGGTGGATTTGTTGGTGGTTTGGATTACGTCAGACCAGACCGGGTCCCAATCAAAATCAGGTCTAAGTCCTTGAACATCACTTCTCCACTGTTTGTCTGAGAGCAGGTCCTTGTAAGAGGACTTCAGTAGAAAAGTGTAAAAAGTAGAGATAAAGCCCCTGGAGGTTCCTCTGCTCGTAATAAGTTTGTAAAAGGGGTGTTGTTTCAGTGGCTGAGGGTGGCTCAAGAAAGATGAGCCTGGCAGGTCATAACAGTCTTTCAGATCCTGAAATGAGTGAAGACCGGTATCATCATAAACATCCCCTAAGGTGTGAATGCCTTTTTTCTCCCACTGAGAAAAAGTAATGGGCCTCTGTCCTATCAGAATTTGGTTGTTGTTGAATATTGGGGACTCAAGATGCCATGGACAAAGAATACCACAAGATTTCTGGGAGTTACGCCAAATCTGAATTACGTTTGAGATAAGAGGACCAAACCTCAGCTGACATTGTTTGATAGAAATGTGAATATAACATTTGAAGAGACCAGCTGTTCCTCTAGCACACGCCAGGAGGCCGCATCCTTTGGGTTAAACCAGTTAATCAAAAGTCTCAAGGAAAAAGACCAAAAGTATAATTTAAAATTTGGGACCGCCACCCCCCCATCCAGCCTCTGAGCGACATTTGTTTGATTTCAGCGACGGTGGTACTAGCCAGCCAGCTGAAGTAGAGGAGCGAAGTGCTCGCTTCGGGGTGTATGGTTTCACCAGTTTTTGATCAAGTGGTATAAAAGCAGCCAAAGCAGCCAGAGGAATCTCATGACAATGGCACTGTTTATGTCCCGAGAACAACAACTTATTATCCAAGATTTATAATAATAATAATAATAAAAAAAACTTTTAGCAACTTTTTCCCCCTCTCAAATGCTAAAATATGCTTCACTCTTGATATGAAGCCACAGCTAGCAACCGGTTAGCTTAGCTTAGCATAAAGATGGGCTAACCTGCTAGCATGGGTCTTCGGAGCAGATCGAAAAGACATTTCCGAAATATGAATCTGTTCCTTTGAAATATTAAAAACAGTCAATAAACTTTGCTAAACTCACAATTTGAAGGTCCATACGTCATTTTGTGATGCAGCTTTAGGCAGTTTATTTGCCAACATAAAAATGCAAACCAAACAGGATTTTTAATACAGTGTCACGATGTTCCCAATAATTTAGAAATCGTACAAATGTGTTGAACATTAATTTACCAACAAGGGGATCATACATGATAACAGTAAGATCTGATATTTTACATATCCAATATATATCTTGCAGAATATGTTATTTTCATCTTTATTTTCATTATTAAAAATGTTTTTTTTATGGTGACAAGCCTCAACTATGTGACACAGAATATAATGTAGTTTAACAATAAAATCTGAAGCAAAAAAACTAAGCTTTCTTTAGCTGAGCTTGATGTAGGTTTGAGACTTTGGGTCAATAATGAACCGTCCCTATAACCTGCCAGCCTCTAACGCTTGCAGACCTTGGCATTGTCTGGTTGTTGATTTTGTAACTTCTGGAAATGGACAGGAACACATTGGTTTTCAATGACATCACAAGCAACAATCACTTTTTTATCGCTGTCCATCAGACTTGTAACTTTGCAATTGTTGTCGACTTTGAGGTCATACACCCCAAAGGTTGAATCGCTGATGCACAAGTTACTCTGTCGGTTCTTCAGCTGGTGGCCTTCACAATTACAGATATTCTTAATGACGTCCTGATCCGAGCTCTCGAAGAAGGAGTGCTTTGTTTTGTTGCAGAGTCCCTTATCGCAGATGTACCTGTACAATGAGATCATTAACTGCAAAGTAAATGGCATCGATCACCTAGTTTCATGATGTTAATGCTTTAAAGAAAGCAGTAGGGTGATGTAAAAGTCAGGAATTTGTATGGAAGCAATATAAAATGTTTTTTATGATCTCAGTCTAATGAGTGGTCAATGAACTCTCAGACCCTTTAACTCACTTTTCCCATTCAGACTTCAAACTTCTGTCAAAGACCTGTCAAAGGCACGTCCTGATCGGCCGGCTACACTTATTACTTTGATTTGCCGTTATACCCCTTGAACCAAAGTTACCGTAAGATAACGTGAACATTTACGATTCACACCACCTTTTCATTGCACAATAAGCCTTTCTTCAAAAAGGGAATGCTAAAATCACAAAGCAACCGGATGAACGAGGTGAGCCGAGAGACATCGGATCAACTCGGTAGAGCAATTTCACCATTTGATCGCTTGTGCCACATGTTCTGTGGATTGATTTTGGTGACGTTACTACCCCTGAAATAGGGGGACACAGCATTGGGGGGGGGGGGGGCTTAGGATGTGGACATGTGCCTGAAGGGAGGGAACAAGAGGCACTTTGTGACAAATCATTGATCAAGTGGTATAAAAACAGCCAGAGGGATCTTATGAAAGTGATTCTTTGAGCCAGAACAATCTAAGCACCCCTGACACACAAGCGTATCGCTTCGCCAGCATGTGTTATCAACTGACGGAGTTGAACGCCCTGAAAGAAAAACTGGTCGCTCTGGAAACCAGGCTGAAGGACAGCGAAAATCTGATCGCGGAGATGAGGGACAAAGGTAAAGCCTGCGAACACAACTTGATTGGTTTCAAAGAGGCGAATCGGAAAAAAATTACGTGTGAATTGTTGGGGGATGCCAAACGTTTCTGGGGGTGTTTGTGCTTTGCGTAGAGAGAACAAAGGTGATGTTCAGCGCGGAGGCTGGAGCAAGGAAAGCCATCGGACCTTTCAACACAGAGACGACGCTCATCTACACAAAAGTGATCACGAACGTTGGAAACGCCTACAGTCAATCCACAGGTAGGGGCCACACGGTCTTGTTTACTCTATTTGGTTATGAGTGTTGTGAAGTATCTCTTTTTAAAAATGGCTGAACACACAGGGAGGGAATCCAAACGTACATCCGGCCAAAAAATCATTCAAATACACAGAACTTTATTTGACAACAACCAAATATGTCAGGATGATTTTTGGGGGAAATGCGGGTAATAATCAAACCACCACTTGAAGGAAAGCTATGGTGCGGCCTTAATCTATGAAGGTGATGCTGTGAGACGAGCGAGAGAAAACTCTACATGGGGATCAAAAAAGACTACTTTCGATTTCATTCACAAGAAAATAAACCCATTAAAATGCGACCCACACCCTCTCGTCCCCCCTCTCCTCCACAGGCATCTTTACGGCGCCTGTCGCAGGTGTTTACTACTTTACGATCTTCCATCACGCCGGGGGAAAATACCTGACGAAGCTGTTCCTCTACCAGAACAACCAGTGCGTGGTCGGGACGCATAATCACAGAGGGATCCACGAGACGGCTCACAATGGCGGAAACGCTGTGTTTCTGCACCTCCAACAAGGCGACCAGGTGTATGTGCGCATGGCGGCAAACTCCACTGTTTGGGGATCGAACTACCACACAACTTTCAGTGGTTTTTTGGTCAGTCAAATGTGAGAAGCGATGACTGCCGCAGTAATTTACAATGAAAAAATTATAAAAAATAACATTTAAAATAATGATTTGGATTATGACCTCGAGACTTCAGTTTCTCTGTGTTTCAATTCAGAGAAGCTGAGAGCTTTTATTGTGAAATTTAACTAAAGAACAAGAGATAAAAAAATAGAATTTGTTTAATGATTTATGTTTTGAGGTCAGTTTTTTTATTGTGTAATGACTTTTGAAGATTTGAGTTTAATCATGTTCTGATGTTTGAAACCTTAAAAACGTAACAAAATATTATGAATTCTGGACATGAACTGTGTGATTTGATGAACATTCAGCCCGTTATCTCATCATATCATATCAGTAAACTCTGCACTGTTTATGTCCTGTAAGTGTAAGATAAGGTAACATGAAATAAAATTGTGGTTCATAATTTAAAAGCATTCAAATTCTACTTTTATTTCTCAGGTTATTTGCCACAACACATCCTGAAACAAGAATCTCAGCAAAAAGTTGCCCAAACACACTGCAGGATCAGTGAACAGAGACACATTTGTGTGTACTTTCCTCTGGATATCAAAGGTCAACTGATTGCCAGGAAAATGTAGTTTGTGATTGCACAAGTTGGGAATGTTATAAATTAACAGGTCGTCTTGAAACAACATAAAAGCCAGAGGGATCACATCGCCGATCAGTTGATCTCCAAATGATTGGCATGATGAGGTTCACCGTTTTGTTGTTGGTGTCGCTGTTCTGGGGCTCGATTCCGGCCCAGGATGTCGGTAAAGACCCCGAAACGACAGAGAATGGCGAAATGCAGTCGTGCTTTCCCGACATGTGCAACTTCCTGAAAGAGTTTGGTGCCGTGAGAGAAAAACTGGGAGCGATGGAAACCAGGCTGAAGGAAAGCGAAAGGCAGATTGCTGAACTGAAGAGCAAAGGTGAACCTCTGATGGATTGAAATACTTCCGCAAGGAATTCTTGCTTGTGATGAAATAAACAAAAACTCTTTTTTTCCTCGTTTATTCCCACAGAAGGAACCACGGTGGCATTCAGTGCAGCGACTGGAGGAAGCGCACACATCGGACCCTTCACGACGGACACAACTATAATCTACAGAACGGTGATCACGAACATCGGCAACGCCTACAGTCCACATACCGGTATGTACGGCTGGACGTTTTTTTATGATCTAGATGGAACGGAATAAAATAGGTTTAAAACACTGAGGGGGGAATCGTATTAAAGGGCTCACGGACAGCGCTGCCTCCGGTCGGACGGAACCCGGGGGCGTGTCCGACAGCGGCGTGCACGATGGTCTCTTGCGTTTCATTTTTAATGACAATGTGCCGTTAGCTTGTATGTGTACATGAGGGCCAGTACAAATCTGGCTTTGCCTCGACACTGACCCTCGTAATAGGATCTGTCCCAACCATATGGGAACAGCAACTTCACGTGAGACACATATGAGCCATAGCAATACATCCACGTAAACATTGGCACATGCTACCGCTAGGGTAAGTGGCATCGTCTCCGTGGCTCTCCTGTAGGCGAGGACAGACGGAGCTCATTAGCATTTAAAGGTGCAGACACAGAAACAGCCTGTTCGCAGCAGAGCTCATTTGAGCAACTTTTAGACAGCTGAAATTCAGGACCGCGGATGGGTTTGGGGCAATGCATATCGAAAACAGTGTTGTTGGACCTCTGACAGCTGTGTGGAATTAATGAAAAACAGTATAATATGGGACCTTTAAATTCAATTTCCAGACATATACTGGAGGTCCATATTACTTTTCATTAATTTTTACCAGATTAGCTGATATTTTTCCTTTTTCTCTTTGTTTTCTCGTTTTACCTCATGAACTGACAAATGACTAGTTTTAGTCAGGGACTTTTTTTCTAATTTCTAATCTTATATTTGAGACCATTTCTAGAGTCGTCCTCATTGCATACACAACCTCTTTAAAGAACAATAATGTGTCACCTGCAAATATGCCCAGGGCTTTTATTGTGAAAGATAAGAAGGGGGAGAATTAAAGGCCTTGAATCTTCTATTCCAATGTGATCCAGCTGGGTTAAAGAATAAATGTGGTTTCCGACAGGTATCTTCGCTGCACCTGCTACCGGTGTTTACTTCTTCACCTTCCATTATCATGCCGGAGGAACACACCGAGTGAGCCTAGCCCTCATCAAGAACAACGCCGTTGTTGTGACCACCTACGACCACAGTACATCGAATCGACGGGGCTGATAACGGCGGCAACGCGGCGTTCGTGCAGCTGCAGCAAGGGGACCAGGTGTTTGTGCGCTTAGGTGCAAATACACATGTTTGGGGAAACAGTGCCATCACCACTTTCAGCGGCTTTTTGGTCAGCCAGGTCTGAGAAATATAGGATATGTGGTATACCCACCTATCAGTCAGAAAGCCATTGGAATATATAGGAGAGTAAATTCCGCTAAACGCTACACACTGTACAGTGAGGCTGGAACTAACTTGTTATGTATCATAACAAAACCTGTTTGTATTTGTATATGTTTACTTTTCCCCCGATTAAAACTAAAATGTGAAAAGTATCTTTTTTTTGTTGCAGATGCTTATTCATATACTACTTTCTTAGGTGTTGGAGGAAGCAATACGGCAACGTTGTTTCTCTACAAGAACAACAACTTATTATCTACGATTCATAATAATAATAATAAAAACTTTTTTTCCCTCTCAAATGCTAAAATACACTTCACTCTTGATATGAAGCCACAGCTAGCAACCGGTTAGCTTAGCTTGGCATAAAGGTGGGGAAACCTGCTAGCATGGGTCTTCGGAGCAGATTGAAAAGGGATTTCCGAAATATCAAACTGTTCCATTGAACTATTCAAAACAATCAACAAACTTTGCTAAACTCGCAATTTGAAGGTCCATACGTCATTTTGTGATGCAGCTTTAAGCAGTTTATTTATCAACATAAAAATGCGAACCAAACAGGATTTTTAATACAGTGTCACGATGTTCACAAGAATTTAGAAATCTTACAAATGTGTTGAACATTACTTTAACAACAAGGGGATCATACATGATAACAGTAAGATCTGATATTTTACATATCCAATATATATCTTGCAGAATATGTTATTTTCATCCTTATTTTCATTACTCAAATTTTTTTTTCGTGCTGACAAGCCTCAACTATGTGACAGAGAATATAATGTAGTTTAACAATAAAATCAGAAGCAAAAAAACGAAGCTTTCTTTAGCTGAGCTTGATGGAGGTTTGAGACTTTGGGTCAATAATGAACCGTCCCTAAAACCTGCCAGCGTCTAAGGCTTGCAGACCTTGGCATTGTCTGGTTGTTGATTTTGTAACTTCTGGAAATGGACAGGAACACATTCGTTGGCAATGACATCACAGGCAACAATCACTTTTTTATCGCTCTTCTTCAGATGTGTAACTTTGCAATTGTTGTCAACTTTGAGGTCATACACCCCGAAGGTTGAATCGCTGATGCACAAGTTAGTCTCTCGGTTCTTCAGCTGGTGGCCTTTGCTATTACAGATATTCTTAATGCCGTCCTGATCCGAGCTCTCGATGAAGGACTGGTCTGGTCTGTGCTCGACGCAGAGTCCCTTATCGCTGATGTACCTGTACAACGAGATCATTAACTGCAAAGTAAATGGCATTGATTACCTAGTTTCATGACGCTTAATGCTTTAAAGACAGCAGTAGGGTGATGTAAAAGTCAGGAATTGTATAGAAGCAATATAAAATGTTTTAATGATCTCAGTCTAATGAGAAGCCAATGAACTCTCAGACGCTTTAACTTACGTTTCCCATTCGGACTTCAAACCTCTGTTAAAGACCTTCTGAACGATGTGTTTTCTAAGGAACTCGTTGTACATATTGTTGTTGTTGTTCTTCTGACAAGGTTTGTCGTTAAACCCATGAACAAGGGAAAGTGTGAACATGAAGGCGATGAGGAGGACGAGCTTCATCTTCTCTAGAGTGGGAGGAAGAAAAGATGAAATCCGTTGCTCTAAACTAATATGGATTGACCAGTTAATGATCAAATACTAGTAAAAAAATAAAAATAGAAAATTGTATTTTTTATGCGAAGACTTGACAACCATAGGCCTACAACTTAAAAATCTCAGTTTAATCTCACATATATTTCAGGAATGTTGTTTCCATTAAAAAGCTTGTTTCTAAAAAAGTCTTATTTTCAAAATTGTTAAACAATAATCATTAATTTATTTAATGTATCACTCATTTATATGTTATTTATTTAGTTTAATTTGTCACATGAAGACAGCAAAACAAACCAGAATACAAAGTCCAATAGGACAAAAAGAGATTCTAACAATATTATGAATTAATTTTTGTTCGTGATGAAGAGGTTTCCTCACCTGCTCTGATCATCCAGTCGTGTGAATGTTGCTGTGTTCAGTCTGAGGAGGACCAAAAGTAACTCATCTAACAACCTTCCTCCCCTTTTAAATAAGGAAGGGTACTTCCTCTTTCACAGAAATATGTAGCAGCGTGAAGCCAGCACGTCAAAATGATGTCAAAATTCATACAACAAAATGCTGCAAACCGTTCGCTCAATAAAACCAAATATGGAAACCCAACAGAAAAATAACTGAATCGGCTAAATTTATTGAGCATCTTATTGGAAGTTTTCTTATTGTGATACAAGAAGAGTTTAACATTTTCATTACTTGTTTTGTATAAATTTGGTCAAGAAACGTCATCAAAAGAGTTTAAACGCAACACAGGGTGTGTTATTAAAGCATTGGAATTGTTAAACGGGTTGAAACTTACAAATAGGAACAAAAAAGCTTTTTTGAAGTTATATATTCTGTCAAATGTGTGTTTATGTTAATGTTGCTTCATACACACAATCTGGTGTCCATCTGCCAGACACGTCTAAAGAGATAAACAATCAAACACTGACTCGTTTTTTTTTTAATGTCTAGTCACAATGAAGCAAGAATAAACCATAAAGAACACTCATTACCGTTATAGCAAGTAGGAGAAAATACAATAAGGAGAAATGGGTCTGTACTTTATGATTGAGTATTCAGTACCCTGAAAAATGTAAGAGGTTTTGTGTAGTATTAATTAAATAGTACCATTTCATTCTTAAAAGAAAAAAAACAACTGTAATCTCATCATGAATTTCATTTTTGTGTGCGAATAGTCACTGTGGGATAGACTTGATGCAAAAAAAAAGACACATACGTGCCAAGTCAGTGTGGGTGAGACTTATTAAGACTTAAAAAGAAATATATAAAATATACATATCCAGATCCTTTACTTGAGTAAAAGTATCAGTGGATTAACATGAAATTAACACGATATGTTTTTAACGTCCCGTACAAAAACGGAAAGTAAGAAGTTTTTACGTGATTTGCCTATTTTGTCACATAAGACGTATGAGGTGGGGTGAGAAGGGTTGTTATGTTTTATTTAATGGGTTATTTAGGTTGTCAACAAAGAGACCTGAAGCATAAACCTGGGTAAACATTCAAAACATTATAAAAGGTATAAATTGCTTGGGTCAAATAGATCCAGAGGATAACAGATGTTAAAACATGTTGAGGGTAACAGGAGGGTTAAGGTTCAAAACATGTTTAATAAAAAGGGGGTATCGGATTGTGTCCATTGGTGAAATGTGACATTTTCCCCAATTAAGACAGCGGCATTGTTTAAGGATTATGTAAAAAAATAATAATAATAAAAAATGGAAATGTAAGCAAGAGGCTTCTGGCTGCCCCCAGGCATGTAAAAAAAGAAAATGATGGCATTTAAGTAGATCCCAACAAAATCTATGTTAAGGATTAATAAACTCTCTCTAAAGTCTTTATGAACTGGTGAAAGACAAGATAAGTTTTCACATTTTAGTTTTGTAGATGTGTACTGATGGGTAATGGCACAATGATACAAATAATCAAAAACATTGATTGATGCAGCTTTAAGCAGTTTATTTACCAACATAAAAATGCAAACCAAACAGGATGTTTACTACAGTGTCATGATGTTCACAAGAATTTAGAAATCGTACAAATGTGTTGAACATTACTTTAACAACAATGGGATCATACATGATAACACTGTTTTAAAGAGCTTTTATTGGGTCAATCCTCACATTCTCCATAGTCTGCTGGTATGGAAATATCACCATTAGAGAAAAAAATGCACTTAAAAAAATTGTGAATATGGCCAGTAAGATAGCGGGAGTGAAGTTTGTCTCACCAAATATTTTAATAAGCAGATTTTTAACAAAGCCATACAAATTTATCAAGATCCAGCACACCCCCTGTATTCTGAATATGTGCTAATGCAATCGGGTTTGCATTTTAAAACTCCCATTGCTTTGAAACAGAGGTACAAAAATTCCTTCATCCCCTTTTCCATCCAAGTACTAAATACACACAACAGAAGAGATAGACCCCCCCCCCCCCATCTATTAACATTTTTTATCTTGGTTTTATTGACTCATCTTTTAACCACTGCCAGACCTATTTATTGCAACTAACTTATTTGTTTTACTTGTGCATATCTGTCTGTATGTACTGTAGCCTAGTATGTTGTGTCTATTGTTGTGTGGTATGTGATCCTGTCTGCAACCAAATTGCCCATTTGGGACAAACAAATAAACTGAACTGATCATACAGAGTAACAGCAAGATCTAACATATCCAATATATATCTTTACTAAATGTAACTCGTGTTCTCCGTGTAATCATGCAGAATATGTTATTTTCATCTTTATTTTCATTACTCAAAATGTTTTTTATGCTGACAAGCCTCAACTATGTGAAAGAGAATATAATGTAGTTTAACAATAAAATCAGAAGCAAAAAAACAAAGCTTTCTTTAGCTGAGCTTGATAGAGGTTTGAGACTTTGGGCCCTAGTTTCGTAGACCAGCGCAGGGCGGCACAGGGTGGCGCAGCCGGCGCAGTGCAAGTTTTGACCCGCGCAGCCTTGCGCACCGTCAGTTTGGCAGTTTGGTGGATCGCCTGCGCCAGGATGGGTGTGGCGGCGCAGCAGGGGGAGGCGTCAGAGATTCAGCTTGGCGTAGTGGAAGTTTCGTGGCAAAAAGCCTCGCCAAGACTGCGCTGAAAGCTCGCCAGCTCCAACCTGGTCTACTTTCGGCGCAAGGCGTAAATAAAGTCCATTCATTCAATGGGAATCACAGCTGGCGGATCGGAAGTTTGGCTGACGGCGCGCAGTGCGCACACGTCACCGAGACCTCACAGGCAGGTTTCCACAGTTCCAGGCACATTTAAATGCAATAAATAATCACAACAAACACTATTTAATGCAACCAATGAATCAACACGTGAATTTATATCTATATAGATTGTCCCGTCACATCTGACGTCAGATCAAAGGCGGATGGCACACGTAACGGAAACTCAGCCTCTCGGACCAAAACATCTCCCTCTCTCTCTCCTGTTTTTTATAATATCGGCATTGTTATTATTATGATGAGCGCACACAGCGTGTGATGCGCGTGGTGGGAGCGGCGGCGCTGCTTCTGTCATCGGGTTGTCAAGTGACGGATCTTGCACTGAACCTCCCCTAACGCATTAAAGGAGAGGAGAGGAGCTCATTTGATTGGTGAAGATCTGAATCGGCTGTATTAATCCCAGTCCACGCCTCGTCTCCTCCTCGTCTCCCACTCACGCCTTCTTCTCCTCCCTCTTTCCCACTTGCACCGGTGGGCGAGACGGGAGGTGTGCCTGCGCGAGCCTGCGCGGTGCACGAAACTTGCAAAGTCCAGGCGGACACACCCCCCCACCAAACATTAGACGTCTGATAGACGTCCAGATCATGTCTATATTGCGTCCGTCGGTCCAAGACCAATTCTGGACCACTACACGACGTGCAAACTAGGTCTGCTATTTGGACGTCTAATCATGACCCCACTTGGACGTCAATATGCAGTTGAACATTTGAACGTCGGGCTAGGTCACTTATTTCGACGTCTAAGACAGGTGCAGGTAATTGACATGATGTAATTTATTTATTTATTTATATTATTATTATTATTATTATTATTATTATTATTATTATTATTATCATGGTAGTAGTAGTAGTAGTAGTAGTAGTAGTAGGAGTAGTATGGGCATGATGACATATTTTGTGATTAAACATTATTTTTGAATATAAGTCACATTTTTGTTTGTTTACATTTTTGTTTTTCTCTTTTAAAATAGTGTTATTCTGTTTATTACAACAATAAAGGTGTAGCCTTTGGGGAAGGGGGGGGGGGGGTGTTACAGTCAACGCCATTGTGATTGGCTGAGGCATTGCGTCATCAATGTACATCATAAGAGCCACTCCCATTGGGCCAGGTGTTTCTCTACGGTGAAAGCGAATGGCCTCTCGGCTCTGTTCTCGACCACTACAACAGCAATCCGAAGCGTCGTCCACTAAATTGCAGGTAAGTTCGGTCAGCACATAGACCCATAAGTTAATTTTATGTTCATTTATGCATTTATAGCGTTTGCCGTTTTAGCTTTATGCCTCAAACCTGTTGTTGCTACAATTAGCATTACATCTGCTAACGTTAGCTTTTGAACACGACCAATTTAGTTAAACGTACAACGAAACCGGCGAAAAATAAATACATGGAGTGAAGCGCTGGAGCCGTGGGCCATTACACGACCGTTATCGGCAACAGGCCTCCAGTGTTAACGAGCAGGAGGGCCATTGTGTTGAGCTGGGGAGCGGCCGGGTGTTAGC
Organism: Chelidonichthys spinosus; assembly: GCA_029853015.1. NCBI lineage: Eukaryota > Metazoa > Chordata > Actinopteri > Perciformes > Triglidae > Chelidonichthys > Chelidonichthys spinosus. The sequence continues at coordinate 13,551,704 of CM056843.1, read as the reverse complement.
AGCGGATGCTAACCGCTAACGCTAGTCGAAGTTGGCATCGAGCTACCTCACAACACAGCCATCTTTCTTGTTACCGGTCGAGGCTTTATTTGTCGGTGACAGCCGGTTATGGGTCCGCGGCTCCAGCGCTTATTTCTTTTTCTTTGACGTGCTGCTGCTGAGATAGAGAGAGATTAGCACTTGCTAACACCCGGGACAGCTAATGGGGCTAGCAGCACAGACCAATATACAGGCGGGGGGAGGGGGCGCTTCAGACACAGCCACGTGGGGGTTTGCAGCCAAACAATTTAGTGCAGTGGAGTACTGTATTGTAAAGTTTTAGTAAGATGTTTCTAAATCCTTTTTTCTTATCCTTTTGTCAGGTGGTGTTTGGTCTTCCATTTGAAGGAATTTTGGAACATATTTTTGCTTACAGATACGCAGACTTGGTGTATGACCGCCGTTTGCCTTTACATATTTCTTATCATTTGTCTTTATCTACTTGCAGATGGAGTCATGCAGTTCGACAGTCGGGCCACAGAGGACAAAATAAGGAGCCATGCTTCAGAACATCTGAAGCATGCCCCGCAAAGGAGTGGAGGGGGGGGGGCTTCACCGCCACTCAAGACTAATTTTGTGATTTACATGTTCTACACTGTAGTTGCTGTTCTCAGTGTTCATAGGGTTATTACTTTTATATACAGTATATATTTTATATTCTTATAATTTTATAGTCAGAGTACTTGTATTTTACCTTTTTTTTTGTATTTTTTATATACACGTTTGTATATACTGCCTGCTGTTGTATTGTCAACTGACGTCTGGAAAATAAAAATGGGTGACAAAACAGTCAGGATTTGATTGTGATTTATTATAACGTGACTGTAGAAACGTGTCCAGAAGGTAGGAACCTGTTTTCCTGTACCAGCTAATTTTACTGTAGTCATTTGGTTATGCATAGGAACTAAACCAGTAAAAATATATATATGAATAAATAATAAGAATTATAAAAATCCGTTCAATTTCAATAGGGCTTCGCAGCCCGACGTCGGCGCTCGGGCCCTAATGAGTTATAATTTGACGTAGAAAAGACGTCCACAACGACCATATTTGGACTAGAAATAGCTCCTGCACGGCGGTACTGTGGACGTCATAAATGGACGTCAAGTATACGTTGAAAGAAAGACGTCGTCTGGAGTAACAGTCTGCACCTTGAGGTGACCAAAATTAGACGTCCAAAAATGACTTGGAAAAGACGTCGTTTGGACGTCTCTTTGCGCAGTGGGCCGTCGGCGCGGCGCAGGTGCGCTGAAAGCTGACTGCGCCTGGTCTACGAAACTAGGGCCCTATGGGTCAATAATGAGCCTGACAACTGGGATCCAGTGTCAACTAACCCTCCCTAAAACCTGCCAGCGTTTAAGGCTTGCAGACTTTGTCATTGTCTGGTTGTTGATTTCCGTACCTGTGCAAATGGACAGGAACACATTGGTTGGCAATGACATTACAACCAACAATCACTTTTTTATTGCTCTCCACCAGACTTGTAACTCTGCAGTTGTTGGTTTTGACGACTACGAGGTCATACACCCCGAAGGTTGAATCGCTGATGCACAAGTCACTCTGTTGGTTCTTCAGCGGGTGGCCTTTGCCGTTACAGATATTCATAATGCTGGCCAGATCCGAGCTCTCGAGGAAGGACTGCGTTCCTCCGCGGCAGCGTCCGCCACTGTTGATGTACCTGTACAACGAGATCAGTGTTTAATTGCAAAGTAAATGGCATCGATCACCTAGTTTCATGATGCTTAATGCTGTAAAGAAGGCAATAGGGTGATGTAAAAGTCAGGAATTTTTATGGAAGCAATATAAAATGTTGACTGAGTAGAAACAGAATTTGTATGATCTCAGTCTATGATTATCTGGCTCCATCCTTGCTTAATCTGGGTGTAACCTGAAACTTAACCAATCTTCATACATGTTATTAACCAACACATTTGACAGTTTGCTTTTATCATCATCCGTCCAAAATCACCCTATAAGGAGTGGGTTTTCTACGTGTAGCAAATGGCAGTTATTAAGCAAGCGTCTCAGTCATCCCTTTCATTTGTTTTGTTACTTTAATATACGATTATGATGTTTGATTAATACACACATAAACATATGTTTTGTTCCTTTAATAAATGATTATGTTGTTTGATTAATACATAGTATAGCTTGTATATTTTGTTCCTTTAAAGCATGATTATTATATTTAATGCAAGCAGAGTATATCATCCAAATGAATATAACATTTTTATTAAAAGCAGAGGATGTAGGCTAAATGAATATAACAGCCAATGAACTCTCAGACCCTTTAACTCACGTTTCCCATTCAGTCATCAAACTTCTGTCAAAGTCCTTCTGAACGATGTGATTATTAAGGAACTCGTTGTACTTATTGTTGTCGTTGTTCTTCTGACAAGGATGGTTGACCCCGTGAACAAGAGATGGTGTGAACATGATGGCGATGAGGAGGACGAGCTTCATCTTCTCTAGAGTGGGAGGAAGAAAGGATGAAAGTCCAATAGGACAAAAAGAGATTCTAACAATATTATGAATTAATTTTTGTTCGTGATGAAGAGGTTTCCTCACCTGCTCTGATCATCCAGTCGTGTGAATGTTGCTGTGTTCAGTCTGAGGAGGACCAAAACCAACTGATCTAACAACCTTCCTCCCCTTTTAAATAAGGAAGGGTACTTCCTCTTTCACAGAAATATGTAGCAACGTGAAGCCAGCACATCAAAATGATGTCAAAATTCATACAACAAAATGCTGCAAACCATTCGCTCAATAAAACCAAATATGGAAAACCAACAGAAAAATAACTGAATCGGCTAAATTTATTGAGCATCTCATTGCAAGTTTTCTTATTGTGATACAAGAAGAGTTTAACATTTTCATTACTTGCTTTGTATAAATTTGGTCAAGAAACGTCATCAAAAGAGTTTAAACGCAACACAGGGTGTGTTATTAAAGCATTGGAATTGTTAAACGGGTTGAAACTTACAAATAGGAACAAAAAAGCTTTTTTGAAGTTATATATTCTGTCAAATGTGTGTTTATGTTAATGTTGCTTCATACACACAATCTGGTGTCCATCTGCCAGACACGTCTAAAGAGATAAACAATCAAACACTGACTCGTTTTTTTTTTAATGTCTAGTCACAATGAAGCAACAATAATCCATAAAGAACACTCATTACCGTTATAGCAAGTAGGAGAAAATACAATAGGGTCTGTACTTTATGTTTATTCATATATGAGACAGGCTGCAGTAGAACACAAGTGCTCAGCTAAGGAAGAAAGAAAAAGTAAATAATTTCCATTCAGTACCCTGAAAACTGTAATAAAATAGTACCATTTCATTCTTAAAAGAGAAAACAACAACCGTAATCTCATCATAAATGAATTTCACTTTTGTGTGCGAATAGTCACTGTGGGATGGACTTGATGCAAAAAAACCCCAAACAAACAAAAAAAAACACATACGTGCCAAGTCAGTGTGGGTGAGACTTAGTAAGACTTGTAAGAACATGCAAAAAATAAATATATATATATATATATATATATATATATATAAAAAATACAAATCCAGATCTTTTACTTGAGTAAAAGTATCAGTGGATTAACATGAAATTAACACGGTATGTTTTTACATCCCGTACACTTTTTGGACGCATTTTTAAAAAAGTTAAAGGTCCCATATTATGAAAAACAGGTTTTCTCTGGTCTCTACACCTATAAACTGGTCCTCCCTGAGCCTGTCAACTCCCAGAATGAGGAAAACAAGCGACTCCTGCATGGTCTCTGCAGCCCACCGTCTGGTACAACGGAGCTCCTCCAGGTTGTTCGGATTCAGCTCCTTTTGTTACGTAACGAAAGGAGTCATTTGCATAGGCTGAACTCCTCTGATGATAGGACATATCCGAGAGGGGGCGTTTCGCAACACAGTGCGGACCGCCCAAGCGAGCGCAGCCCGACCGACAGCGCCGTGATTGACGGTCCAAGTCTGGTCTCTTGCGTTTCATTTTTAATGACAATGTGCCGGCTAAGGTTCGTGTTAGCTTGTATGTGTGTGCTAACCACTTCACATCGGACTGCTTCAGTAACGAGGGTCAGTACAAATGGGCTTTGGGAGGGAATTCATGGCATGGATAAACCTATTATATAAAGAGCCCAGCTCCAAAGTAAGAGTTAATGGTCATTGTTCTAATTTCGTCAGGATAGAATGAGGGGTGAGACAGGGAGATTCATTGTCACCCATCTTATTTGCTCTTAGTATTGAACCTCTGGCAGAGGCGATACACCAAAATGTACAAATTCAAGGGATAATGGATGAAGGAGGTTCAATTCATAAGATAGCTCTGTTCGCAGATGATATTTTGCTTTTTGAAAAAAAATCCACTTTCTTCCGTCCCTGCACTTATGAATTGCTTACATGGATATGGGTCAGTGTCTGGATACAAAATTACAAAAATTATCAGAAGCCATGATGATTTCAGGTACCTGTCTCTTTTTGCTGGTCCAAACACGGATTTAGATATCTAGGAATAATTATTACACCTAACCCCACCCAACTGTTTGAGGCAAATTATAACAAATTAATTAAAACTGCAAGCAGTGTCGTGACGGGCCCTTGCTCATATGTGGTTGAGTGCCTGCAGTCACGTGGCAGTGTTGGGTCCGCCTACCCCTGCTGGGACACAAGCGATCGACATTCAAAGCCATCTGTCTCCCTGACTGCTGTCTGAGGTGCATGTGAAGTTTGGAGCAGATGAGACAATGCATAAAATCATTAGCAGGTGTGGAAAGTTTCATGACTGTTGATCTGGTGTAAAGCAAACTGGAACTGCATTTCAGAGTGACAGAGGTCACGTCTCCTCATGTCTCACTGATAGATCTCTGACTCCCCCTAGAGGTTGCTGCTCCACTCCTTTTGGCCCACCTCTACTGTGTGTCTGTTCCCTCTGTAGGGAGGAGTGGGTGAGAGGAATGAGTGGTTAGAAACTTTTTTTTTTGCCCACTAACTATTGACTTTGGGCGGTGGGTCCAAGAGGCTTTTTTGTACATCTCCACATAGTGTATCTAGGAAGAAATATTTCATGAGTGTACGCCCAACCTAAAGGTGGGCTGTTACTCAGAAATGGCCATAAAATCTGTCACATTTCATGTCGCCATTAGGTGGCGCTCTGACTGTGAGACAATATTGCAGTGCAGACGCGTTCAGGACGACAGTATGAATTTTTTGGAGCAGATCGGAGAAGAAACGCTGAAGTTATAACAGCTTTAATGCCTTTGGCAAAGGTTCAAAATAGTAACACAGTCATGGCGTCACCCTGGCCACGCCCCTAAACTTTTTTTTTTTTCCTAAACATCTTTGGGTAACTTTTTGTCCTTAATGCCTTTCCAACCATATATCCAATTTTGGTATCAATCGGATTACCGGTATAGTCCAAGTTAGATCAAGTACAACCCCTGTGAATGGCCAAAAACAGCCAAAAATGGCAATTTATGATTTTTTTTTGGACACGCCCCACATTACTCAATTTTGATAAAAATTGACATGTATGTTCTTTGCTATGTCAACATACGTTTCGAGTTTCGTGATGATTGGCCCAAAGGTTATGGAGTTATGCTAATTGCATTTGGTGGCGCAACCCTCTTGTTCATTGGCCGATATCTTCTGAATAAAACCATATATTCAAAACCTTTTTGGACCATGACCCCAGTCTAATGAGTACACACACCAAATTCTGTCCAAATCGGATCAACGGTGTCGGAGAAATGCGCAATACGGGTTTTTCATAAAATCCAAGATGGCGGAAAATTTTGGTAGGCGGACTTTGGTTCCTTCAAGAGGATTTTTTGTAGAGGACACTTGTCCGCACATGTGTGCAAAATTTCATGTCAATCGGAGTTACGGTGTGGCAGGGCTGGCGAATAGCCACGCTGAGACTGCTAACCAAGATCAGACCATTCCTGTCCTCAGCAGACTTAGAAAAGGTCATCCATGCTTTTATCTCCTCCAGATTGGATTACTGCAACGCACTTTATTCTGGTCTCAGCAGGCGTAACATCCAACGACTGCAGCTGATACAAAACGCTGCTGCTAGGTTTTTAACACGTACTAAGAGATGCGACCACATTACTCCAATCCTTGCTGCCCTTCACTGGTTACCTGTGAGTTTTAGAATTGATTTTAAGATTTTACTGCTTGTTTTTAAAGCCTTAAATGGGCAGGCCCCTGCCTATATCCGCGATCTGCTGACTCCTTATGAGCCTCATCGCTGCCTGAGATCCTCCAACAGGGCCCTCCTACTGGTTCCAAAATCCCGACTTGTCAGCAAGGGTGACCGGGCCTTTGCTGTTAGGGCCCCTCAGCTATGGAACTCCCTGCCCGGAGATCTCAGGCAGGCAAACTCAGTTTCATCTTTTAAATCCCTTCTTAAAACTCACTTTTACCTTAAGGCCTTTTCTTAATTGTTGTTCATTGTTGTAGCTATCTAAATTAATTTGATCATGTTTTTATCTTATGTTTGGATTTTATCTCATTATATTATCAGTTGTATTGTAAAGCACTTTGTAACTTGGTTTGAAAGGTGCTATATAAATAAAGTTATTATTATTATTATTAGGTGGCGCTAGCGAGCAACTTTTTCGTGGCCGAATTCAAAACCGCCAAATTCCCAATTTATCACCAGGTCGCACTGACACACCAAATTTGGTGAGTTTTTTTTAATGCTCAGGCCTCTAAAAGGCACGTCGAACTGGTGAAAGAACTGTTTCAATCCCTTCCTATTAGAGTACCTTCCACTTTAAAAATGTTAGATAAACTAATCTTAACATTTATATGGCAAAAGAAGAGACCAAGGGTAAGATTAAAATCCCTCCAATTACCCAAAGACAAGGGAGGTTTAGGTCTACCAAACCTCAAAATGTATTACTGGGCTGCACAAGTAAATGCAATAGTGGCATGGATTGGAAAGGATCGGGAGGCAATATGGACCAAGATAGAGTAGAACTCCGTTAAAGGCGTTTCCTTATCAGTACTCCCATTTATGGATATAAAGTCAGTTAATAAAATCAAAATAAAGAACGAAATGGATAAAACACACCTTAAAAGTCTGGACAACAGTAAAAAAATGCTCAGGGGCCGGAGTCGATCTCAAGGGCCACATTGATCCATCCATCCATCCATCCATTTTCTTCCGCTTATCCGATACCGGGTCGCGGGGGCAGCTGCCTGAGCAGGGACGCCCAGACTTCCCTCTCCCCGGACACTTCCCCTAGCTCCTCCGGGAGGACCCCAAGGCGTTCCCAGGCCAGCCGGGTGACATAGTCACTCCAGCGTGTCCTGGGTCTTCCTCGGGGTCTCCTCCCGGTGGGGCATGCCTGGAACACCTCCCGAGGGAGGCGTCCAGGGGGCATCCGATGCAGATGCCCGAGCCACCTCAACTGGCTCCTCTCGATGTGGAGGAGCAGCGGCTCTACTCCGAGCTCCCCCCGTGTGACGGAGCTCCTCACCCTATCTCTAAGGGAGCGCCCCGCCACCCTGCGGAGGAAGCTCATTTCGGCCGCTTGTATCCGGGATCTTCTTCTTTCGGTCATGACCCAAAGTTCATGACCATAGGTGAGGGTAGGAACGTAGATTGACCGGTAAACCGAGAGCTTAGCCTTTCGGCTTAGCTCTCTCTTTACCACGACGGACCGATACAGCGAACGCATTACTGCAGCCGCTGCACCGATCCGCCTGTCAATCTCGCGTTCCATCCTTCCCTCACTCGTGAACAAGACCCCAAGATACTTAAACTCCTCCACATGAGGCAGGAACTCCCCCCCGACCTGGAGGGAGCAAGCCACCTTTTTCCGGTCAAGAACCATGGCCTCGGATTTGGAGGTGCTAATCCTCATCCCGGCTGCTTCACACTCGGCTGCAAACCGCCCCAGGACATGCTGGAGGTCCTGGCTCGAAGGAGCCAACAAGACCACATCGTCCGCAAAAAGCAGGGATGAAATCCAGTGGCTCCCGAACCAGATCCCCTCCGGCCCACGGCTGTGCCTAGAAATCCTGTCCATAAAAATAATGAACAGGACCGGTGACAAAGGGCAGCCCTGCCGGAGTCCAACATGCACCTGGAACAGGTCTGACTTACTGCCGGCAATGCGAACCAAGCTCCTGCTCCGGTCATACAGGGACCGAACAGCCCTTAGCAGAGGGCCCCCGACCCCGTACTCCCGAAGTACCTCCCACAGAATGCCACGAGGGACACGGTCGAATGCCTTCTCCAAGTCCACAAAACACATGTGGACTGGTTGGGCAAACTCCCATGAACCCTCGAGCACCCTGCGGAGGGTATAGAGCTGGTCCAGTGTTCCACAGCCAGGACGAAAACCGCATTGTTCCTCCTGAATCCGAGGTTCGACTATCGGCCTAATTCTCCTCTCCAGCACCCTGGAATAGACTTTCCCGGGGAGGCTGAGAAGTGTGATCCCCCGATAGTTGGAACACACCCTCCGGTCCCCCTTTTGAATAGAGGGACCACCACCCCGGTCTGCCAGTCCAGAGGCACTGTCCCCGACTGCCACGCGATGTTGCAGAGACGTGTCAACCAGGACAGCCCCACAGCATCCAGAGACTTGAGGTACTCAGGGTGGATCTCATCCACCCCGGTGCCTTGCCACCGGGGAGCTTCTTAACTACCTCGGTGACTTCAGCCCGTGTAATGGGTGGATGAACCTCTGAGTCTCCAGCCTCTGCTTCCCCAATGGGAGACGTGTCAGTGGGGTTGAGGAGATCCTCGAAGTATTCCTTCCACCGCCCGACGATATCCTCAGTCGAAGTCAGCAGCTCCCCACCTCCACCATAAACAGTGTTGGTGGAGGGCTGCTTCCCCTTCCTAAGGCGCCGGATGGTTTGCCAGAATTTCCTCGAGGCCGACCGATAGTCCTCCTCCATGGCCTCCCCGAACTCTTCCCAGTTGACATTGATAGTAGGAAATATAGAGTTCCCACCCTCCCTGTGGGACAGTAGGTTTAGAAGATGGGCCGACAAAGGTCTTTGTACAATTAATCAACTTTTCAAAGGAACAATTTGACCTCCCATCAAAGGATCTATACAGGTACCTCCAGATAAGGCATTATGTTACAAATCATGAGGAAAAAGAAATGGTCAGTAAAAACCCAAATGAAATCGAAGAATGCTTTATTAGTGTTCTAGAGAGACATTTCCCAACAAAAAAACACTTATCTAATATATATGAAAGGTTAGCAAAGGGAGCTGGGATCGGCTCCAGACCCCCGCGACCCTGAACACAGGATAAGCGGTAGACAATGGATGATTAGCAAAGGACACTTCACAAAATACAGAGTACATCAAAGAAAAATGGGAATTAGAAATGAACGTTATAATTGAAGACTCTACATGGAAGGAAGTATGGGCAGGTTGCCATAAGGGAATAAGTAGTCAACTGTGGAAAGAGTTTGACTGGAAGGTAAAGATCAGATTTTTTAATACCCCCTTTATTATCTCTATGTGAAAAACCCTAATGTGGCACTATGTTGGAGAAAATGCGGAAATATTGGCGACACCACACACATCTTCTGGGACTGTCCAGTACTCCAAAGATTCTGGGATGATATTAAAAAGGAAATCGATACTATTTTGGAGATAGATGTTTCTCTAGAACCAATGTTGTTTTTGTTGGGAGCCATACCCAAAGATATATATATAATACAGACCAACGACAGACACTTTCATTCAAAGGTGGTACTTGTATCTCAAGGTACCTGGGTGTACAATAGATGGGACGATGTGATGGAGTACTCCTCTTTGGAAAATCCTGCTCAGCTACCATCTATAGATATTTGCTCTTCTACCTGTCATTGTCAGTGCTTTTACTATTGTTAATATCATAATTATGTACATTTTTGTCTGCCAGTCTGTGCTGTATTTACTTATCCTGTTTTAATATATTATTTTTACGCATTAATATACCTCTCTACCTTAATCTAATTATAGGTATTTATATATTCATGTTTGAAGGTATGTGTATACATAAATGTGTAGGATGATGTATAGATGTATGTGTGTTTTATTACTTATTTTTATTTATCTAGTTAATCATTTTATTAATTAATTAATTGTATTCATCTCTACTCTTATTTATTCTTATTTTATTTTCCCCTCCTTCTCTCCCCTTTTAACTTATTTATTCATTTTATAATTTATTTACTTATAAATGTCTTAAAATGTAGAAAAGTTAAAAGTAAAATAGAAAGTTCTAAAAAATAAATTAAAAAAAAGAAATGACAAAAACATTGATTGATGCAGCTTTAAGCAGTTTATTTGCCAACATAAAAATGCAAACCAAACAGGATTTTTTCTACAGTGTCACGATGACAAGAATTTAGAAATCGTACAAATGTGTTGAACATTACTTTAACAACAAGGGGATCATACAGAGTAACAGTAAGATCTGATATATAACATATCCAATACTAAATGTAACTCGTGTTCTCCGTGTAATCGTGCAGAATATGTCATTTTCATCTTTATTTTTATTTCTCAAAATGTTTTTTATGCTGACAAGCCTCAACTATGTGACAGAGAATATAATGTAGTTAAACAATAAAATCAGAAGCAAAAAAACGAAGCTTTCTTTAGCTGAGCTTGATGGAGGTTTGAGACTTTGGGTCAATAATGAACCTGACAACTGGGATCCAGTGTCAACTAACCGTCCCTATAACCTGCCAGCCTCGAAGGCTTGCAGACTTTGGTCTTGTCTGGTTGTTGATTTCCTAACTTTTCGAAATGCACAGGAACACATTTTTTGTAAATGACATCACAAGCAACAATCACTTTTTTATCGCTCTCCACCAGACTTGTAACTTGGCAATTGTTGTCGACTTTGAGGTCATACACCCCAAAGGTTGAATTGCTGATGCACAAGTTACTCTGTTTGTCCTTCAGCTGGTGGCATTTGCCGTTACAGATTTTCTTAATGCTGGCCTGATCCGACCTCTCGAGGAAGGACTGCTTTGGTCTGTCGCAGAGTCTCTTTTTGCAGATGTACCTGTACAATGAGATCATTAACTGCAAAGTAAATGGCATCGATCACCTAGTTTCATGACGCTTAATGCTTTAAAGACTCACTCTCTCCATTCGGACTTCGAACTTCTGTTAAAGGCCTTCTGAACGATGTGATTAGTAAGGAACTTTTTGTACTTATAGATGCCGTTGTTGCTCCTCTGACAAGGTCTGTTGTTGTTCACCTGATAACGTTTATTGTGGCTCTTCTGACGACGTTTGTTGTAAACCCCGTGAACAAGGGAAAGTGTGAACATGATGGCGATGAGGAGGACGAGCTTCATCTTCTCTAGAGTGCGAGGAAGAAAGGATGAAAGTCTAATTGGACAAAAAACGATTCTAATAATATTATGAATTCATTTTTGTTATTGATGAAGAGGTTTCCTCACCTGCTCTGATCAGCCAGTCGTGTGAATGTCGCTGTGTTCAGTCTGAGGAGGACCAGAACCAACTGATCTAACAACCTTCCTCTCCTTTTAGATAAGGAAGGGTCTTTGTCTTTCACAGAAATATGTAGCAGCGTTTCACCACAAGTATGAAAATAAGAAAGGGTTCTTCCTCATTCACAGAAATACAGTGGTGTGAAAAAGTATTTGCCCCCTTCCTGATTTCTTCTTTTTTGCATGTTTGTCACACTTAAATGTTTCAGATCATGAAACAAATTGTAATATAAAGGCAAGGATAACACAAGTAAACACAAAATGCAGTTTTTAAATTAAGTTTTCGATTATTAAGGGAGAAAAAAAAATCCAAATGTACATTGCCCTATGTGAAAAAAGTATTTGCCCTCTAAACCTAATAACTGGTTGGGCCACCCTTAGCAGCAGCAACAGCCATCAAGCGTTTGCGATAACTTGCAATGAGTCTTTTACAGCGCTGTGGAGGAATTTTGTCCCACTCGTCTTTGCACAGTCGTTGTAATTAAACCTTATTGGAGGGTTTTCGAGCATGAACCACCTTTTTGAGGTCATGCCACAGCATCTCAATAGGATTCAGGTCAGGACTTTGACTAGGCCACTCCAAAGACTTCATTTTGTTGTTGTTGGCTGTTCTCAGCCTTTCTTCCGATTTTTTTCTTTTTTGAATTTTGGCAGTGTTTGCACCACTAGAGGTAGCATGAGGCGGTTTCTCCAACCCACAGAAGTTGAACAGTTAGTGCAACTCATCCAGGATGGCACATTAATGCACACTGTGACAAGAAGGTTTGCTGTGTCCCCCAGCACAGTGTCAAGAGCCTGGAGGAGATTCCAGGAGACAGGCCAGTACACAAGGAGACATGGAGGGGGCAGAAGAAGGACAACAAGCCAACAGCAGGACCAATATCTGCTCATTTGTGCACAGAGTAAAGGAGGAGCACTCCCAGAGCCCTAGAAAATGACCTCCAGCAGACCACTGATGTTCAAGTTTCAACTCAAACAGTCCAAATCGACTCCATGAGGGTGGTTTGAGGGCCCGACGTCCACAAATAGGGCCTTTGCTTACAACCCAACACTGTGCAATGCGATTGGCATTTGCTAGAGATTACAGAGATTGGCAGGTTGGCCATTGGTGCCCTGTGCTCTTCAAGGATGAGAGCAGGTTCACCCTGAGCACATGTGACCAACGTGACAGGGTCTGGCGAGTGTGTTTTAGGCGTAAACATAAACTCAGGGCCAGAAGGCCTCACCATACTCAGAAATGTTTCACACAATTAAGCCTTCTCACTTCCTTTGGCACAGAAATAACTTATTAGTATCAGCGACACCTTCCAAACCCAGACCTCACCGCAATAACAAACACACACACACACACACATGCTGATGTCATGCACCACACAGACTTGTATTGTGCTGTACAAGTCTCCTCAGAGAAAGACGAACTATTTGAACAAACATGGTTTGGACAGCTTGTGTGACAACCTAAAACTGCTTTATCTGTATTGGGATGATGCACGATGTGTAATCTCTTTGTGCCTGTCTGATATTTTGTTCCAAGTGCCGCAGTTCCCGTTTGTTTCCTTGATCAAAAGAGGGGAGCCACAAAACCTGGAACCTTGAAAAAAATGCATCGATGCAACCAAGTGGAGACAAACGTACGACCCCACCTCCGAGTATCATGAGGGTTTAAAGGTGAAAGACGCACTGCCGACACCCACCACACAAAAGCTGCATAACCTGGAGCCATGTGACTGGGTCGTGGTCCGAGATCTCAGAAGGAAATCTTGGCGATCACGGAGGTGGAACGGGCCATACCAGGTGCTGCTCGTCACAGAAACACTTAGATTTAGATATTGGTGACTCTGAGCTTTTGCATGAGAAGGCAGGGGCGAACTATTTTTGTCTGCAGATGAAAATACTTTGTTGAATAAACCTCAGAGAAAAAGCTGATCCTGGTTGTTGATCCTTATTGGGCAGATTCATTTTTCCACAATAATTGTTTAAGGATTATGTAAAAAAAAAATACATAATAAAAAATGGAAATGTAAGCCAGAGGCTTCTGGCTGCCCCCAGGCATGTAAAAAGAAAAGAAAATGATGGCATTGAAGTAGATCCCAACAAAAGTAAAGGATTAATAAACTCTCTCTAAAGTCTTTATGAACTTGCAGTGTTGTATTAACGTCACAGTCTGATGTGATTGTTTTATTCTTTTATTTATTTATTTTTTTTACCAAACCAGTGAATAATAAAAATTAAAAACAGAAATATTCCCCAAATGTAAGTTCCATTCATATCCTCTCACTTCATATGGTGAAAACAGGTTGTAATGCCGGTGAGATCGGTTTCACCAGAAGATCTGACTACGTTGTACGTAACGGCAAAAAACTGTTTCAATAAAAGGAAGTGGACGGTGTTGATGTACAGATAAATAACAAAGTACATCTACTACTTTGTTATGATGCCACTTTATATTCTATATATTCTGGTCCGCTATAGAATACATGTCAATTGTCAATCATTGACAGCTTCAGTTTCTTTACAAAATAATGAATAATGTACAATCAGAAAAGAAAAGATAGGTCACTTGCCATGTAATTAATTTGAACTATTTGTACTCTAGTTTCTCAAATGTGAATATTTGCTGCCTTTTCCTTTAAATCAATTTAATTGTTTTTGTAATTATTTAGGAGGTTTGGGGTTTGGACCCCAAAAAATAACATTGTGAAGGTGTCACTTTGGGCACAATTTCTCACAATTTTCAGAATTTTTACAAAGCAAACAGTCAATCGATTAAAAAGAAAATGATTGTCAGATTAATCAATAATGAGAATAATGAGCTGCAGTCAGAAAAAACAACAAAATATAATAGATTTTAAAAACAACTTCAAGAGTAAAAAAGAGATTATACATGAAGGTATGAGTGCTAATAATCTAATGATATAATATAGGCTAGTGTAACAGTCACAGGGGACATTTTTGTTACTTTCACTTTTACTTCCATTTCCATGATGTGATATAGATACAGAAGTAGTATGTTAACGGAAAAACGTACATCACATTTAAACTAGCAAAAAAAGAAGAAATCATCGGTGTGTCAACAATCCCTGAAGAGCTTAGAAGACCAGAAAACCCCAATGATGCCGCAGTACAGCTCAGCAGAGCTACCACTGCTTTGCCACGGCAGAGATGACCAGAGGCTGAGAGTTTTTCTCCTTTTCTTTCAGGTGAGGGCTGAAATACGGCAAAATCTCGCCGCCGAACGAACACTTGGTAAACGAGTGAATGTGAGAGCGAGCTGTCACGTCATAGAAGGACACCAGGCCCTCCTCGTAGTCCACGAAGACCCCGACCCGCCGAGGCCTCTCCGGCAGGGCGAGGCTGACGGGCGGCTTCGCCAGGGCCGCGTACTTGTCGCCCTGATAATGCACGGCGACCCAGTAGCCGCCGCTCGGCGTCAGGGCGAGCTTCCCTTTCCGGTTTGCGCTGCGTCTCGCCACGCCCAGGTCCCAGCCCGTCTTGTTGGCGACCTCCACCTCCCAGTACGACCTCCCGGAGGTCAAGCTGTTCATGCCCAGGATGCTGCCGAACATGTCGAACCTCTGCGGAGCGTCGGGGACCCTCTGGTTCTTCCCTCCATCCCTCACAGTCTTCCCATCGGGGGACAGAACCAGCCAGGGGTGCGCAGAGGTCGGATCCAGCTTTACATCCACTGCAGTGGAAAGAGAATCATGATGGATGAGTCTCATACCTGGATCTTTAAGATCTGTTACTTCTTGGTACTCCAAAAAGGCGTATCCAGCCTTTTTGGGGTGCTTTACCATCCCAGCACCCAGTGATTTCCCCTAACCCCAAATATCTGATGTTCTCCATTCACAGATGTGGGAATGATAGTCCCAAATATGTTTTCTTTTTTAAATGGGACATTTTTTGGGATCATTGGGTGCTCTGCACCCCTAAAGCTCTGTTCCTAGGATCGCCCCTGGTACTCCTTCAAACATCTTTTAATTTACTTGCATTTTTCTCTTGGCTCTTCCTAATTGTGGATAAATGCATTATATATGGAGGTTTATCTTCCTTGTCAATAGGGGGTTGAGAGCTTTAGCAAGTGTGAACGTCTTGTGTTGTGTTGTCGTGTTGTTTTTGTCCTGGGTTTCAAGGAACAACCTTGAAAACCAA
Organism: Chelidonichthys spinosus; assembly: GCA_029853015.1. Classification (NCBI taxonomy): domain Eukaryota; kingdom Metazoa; phylum Chordata; class Actinopteri; order Perciformes; family Triglidae; genus Chelidonichthys; species Chelidonichthys spinosus. Next base: position 13,536,011 of record CM056843.1, on the reverse strand, counting down.
ATGATGCATCTCAAGGGGTTTTCTTCTAAACAATACAGTTCAAAGTTCGAATGGGTGACACAGAAAAGTGCTCGTAAGCTTGGCAGGTCTTCCTCAGAGTAACAAATGAAGACGCAACGCCCAAGGGTGGTCCTTTTCTACATTCCCTTGGGGGCGTGGCTAAATTGGATAATTGGAACAACAGGTGGGAGATAATGAGCGTCATTCAGGGAGAAACTAACCAGATAACAGACTTTTGTGTTTGAATGGGGAACAGTGTTTTATTTTATTTTAATATCACGAGCAAGTATAATTAAAAAAGGAATTTCTGTCACATTTAACCGTACATAAAGTAATCACTACAGTTGATTTCTCATGGATATTATTATTATTATTATTTATTTATTTATTTTCTACCAACTTTATCACAGGCAGGATAACATTTCGAAACATGACGTAACAAATTTAACAAAAATGTACAAATGTAATTTGTACATGTAAGTTATTTATCCGAATAAATAACTTAACAATTTAAATACAAACAAATCTATTTCTAATTTGACGTTTACAAATTTGACAATTTTACCAATCTTCTCCATAATATTCATGATAGAAATCAAATTTTTAACTTTCTTTTTTGTACATGCATATGATTTCTGATTCATTTTGTTTATGACCTCCTCAGATCTCAGAATCTGTCTTTATTTTCTCCCCGAATGACACTAATTATCTCCCACCTGTTGTCCCAATCAACCAATTAGGACACGCCCCCGAGTGTATGTAGAAAAGCGGTCCTGCTCGGGCAGCGCCTCTTCATTTGTCACCCTGAAGTCAGTTTGCTTTTTCATCGTCACCAAACTGCGACTTTAATTAAAGTCCCGGCTTTCTGCCTGAAGCTGTAAAACCACGACCACCACGTTTATTTCTTCCATTTTCCTTAAATGTTCAGAGTCACGCACCTGCAAACGTAGGCATCCTCCTGAGTTCTGTGGAGAAATAAATAACATGAGAGAATTCAAATGAAAATAAAAAACAACAGTAAAAACAAAAAACAAAGTGACTAAAAATTAAATGCACCTAAAAAGTAAATAAAGTGCTCACCGACGGAAGAGAGTTTTTCCAGTTCCTGGTGAATCCGTTGCATCATGTTCGATGTCGTGGCCCTCAGGGACCCGAAGGAGAGCGAGGTGTCAACGGCGAGGTCGCACGTTTCGCCCGGGTCCGTCAGAGGAGACGCCTGTTCAATAAGTCGAACAAATCAACAAGTGAAAAAATACGCAGAATAAAATCTGAATAATGCCCTGAAAAGCTCGGATGTCCCACCTGCAGGTCTGGATTTTTTTCCAACTCGTCAATGCTCTTTTTGAGTTTGTCGATCTCCGTTTGCAGCGTCTGGACCAGATCACGAGCGTCTCTCTTCACTCTCTGTCTCCTAAAAGTAACGCACGGCGGCCGTTTTTATTCGCCGATGACCTGAAACCACGGCGGTGATGCATTGTCGCCTATAATCCCAGTGACCCACCTGTCCTCCAGAGGTTGGAGGGCCTTCTGCCGGGCGTCCTCCATGACCCTTATTGCCTGGGAGAAAACATCGTTGATCTCCACCCATTCGGCGTCCAAGTCGCACTGAGAGAGAAACAAATGGTCACGGTGTTACGTTAACAGATAAAAATCAAAGTGGGGAAGAAACATTTAAAATGCGATGTAGCTCACCTTGCAGTCTTTGACGGACGATTTGACTTCGGCGATCTTCTGCTGTCTCGCCTGGATCTTCTGCTGTAGATTGGCTCGGATCCTGTCTTGCCACACCTGGAATTAAACAGAAAAAGTACTCGTCTCAGTGTGCAAACATCGTAGTCTCTTGTAGGTTGTAACATCTGTAACCAAAAATCCGTACAAAAGTCATTTGATCTAGATGTCCGGACGCCTCCGGCGGATGGGGGAAAACTTTAACCTGATGGAAGTCAGATGATCGGCAAACTAAGTAGGATTCGTACGCTGGGGACCATGAATGTCTGCACCACATTGCATGCCGATCAATCCGATAGTTAAAGATTCCACATTGGACCAAACAACAGCACCGCTAGTTTTGGCTGAAGTAGTACCTTTTGTTCCTTGTCTTCCTTGCTCTCCTTTGGTCGGACCGCTGGGGTTTCCTGAGCCGCGGTTATCGGAAGATCCCAGGGCAGTTGCCCGACCTAAACGGGGAAAGGACCAAATGATCGTACAAATTGACACATCTTTACTCACGAAGCAGTTCATGGGATAAAACTGGACATTTCAAACAAGTTAAGAAACCACTGCACCTGCGCTGCCGGTTGGAAATCGAGCGATCTGCGGGCGTTGCCGCCGGTCAGCTGTGACATGCTGTCGCGCGGCGGAGTCTCAAACGCTATGGGAGAAAGAAGTCGGGCACATTCAAGCGAGAAGCAGCTGAAAAATCATCTGTTAGTCTGCAGATTGTGTTTGTGTTGCATACTTGATCTGTCCGTCTTCTTCACGGCGACTTTGGCAGGTTCAGGGTTCTTCTGGGTGTTGATGACCTGTGACATCACAGGCTGTCCGGAAACAGGGGGGGGGGGCATTTTACGGGTTTTTACTCAATATGTTCCACGACACTAGTTTTTTTTTTTTTTTTTACAGAAGTCTGTTTTTACCTGTGAAAAACTCAAAAGATCAAACGCTGAATGAGTTGTTTCTGATTTTGGCAGAAAGTTCTGTTGAGTTTCCTGAACTGTAGGAAAAAGAGCAAGGTCATCATTAAACACAGCTGCTTTGTTTTACTTCTAGTTATAAATATATATTCAAATTAGAATGCGTACGTGATCTGTTAGCCTCCTTCACGGCGACTTTGGCAGGTTCAGGGTTCTTCTGGGTGATGATGACCTGTGACATCACAGGCTGTCCGGGAACAAAAGGGGGGGGGGGGGGACATTTTACAGGTTTTTACTCAATATGTTCCACGACACTATTTTTTTTTTTTTTTTTTTACAGAAGTTTGTTTTTACCTTTGACAAACTGGGAAAAACAAACGTTGGCTGAGTTGTTTCCGATTTTGTGGCCGTTGGCAGAAAGTTCCTTTGAGTTTCCTGAACTGTAGGAAAAAAAGAGCTAGGTCATTGTTAAACACAGCTGCTTTGTTTTACTTCTAGTTATGAATATATATTCAAATTAGAATGCGGACCTGATCCGTTAGGCTCATTCGCTGCGACACCTGCAGTCGCAGGATTCGCCTGGCTGCCGAAGATCATCTTCAAAGGCTGTCCGGAGAAAAGCGAAAGACGAGATTTTACGGGTTTTACACAACAAAGATTGGCTAACTTTTCCAGATCACTCATGACACCAGACATCGTTTTAACCTCGCCTCTGTGCTTCAGCTCTCATCTAGACCAAGATGTGTTCGGCTACGTGTAGCCAAGGTTTAGACCATATTTTAAAAAGCATTAAAAATGCATATGACATTTAAAATATGTTGAAACCCAAGGCAGCAACCTCCGTTTCTGAACAGTGAAGCCAAAGCTAAAGTGCCTTAAATCTGCATTATTTCTTTTTTTTTGTGATCAAATGTTTATTTAACAAGAATACAAGTTACAGCCAAAGAACATGACTCATTAATTGACATTAATAGAAAACAGTACAAAATTGACTGTAAAAACTATATTGAAAAATAATAAAGATATTGGTGTTAACCTTGCGCTTCATAGGTGCAAGCAAAATCAAACCAAAAGTACATAAAAATAAGTAAAAAAAAAAAAAAAAAAAAAAAAAAAAAAAAAAAAAAAAAAAAAAAAAAAAAAAAAAAGGAAAAGAAAAGGAGGCAAATCTGCATTATTTCTGTTGGTCAGCGGTGACTCCTCTCTGGTTGTATAGAAGTCTATGAGAAAATGGTCCTACTTCTCTCTGCTGGCCACCAGGGGGCGACTCCTCTCTGGTTGTATAGAAGTCTATGAGAAAATGGTCCTACTTCTCTCTGCTGGCCACCAGGGGGCGACTCCTCTCTGGTTGTATAGAAGTCTATGAGAAAATGGTCCTACTTCTCTCTTGATTTATTATCTCAGTAAACATTGTAAACATGAGTTTATGGTCTCAATCTCTAGTTTCAAGTCTTCTTCAATCCAACATGATGTTCATTTAGTACATTATGGTCCATTTAGAGTCCACCAGACCAGAAAGCAGGGGATGCTTTTGGGGGCGGGGCTACCATGTGATTGGCATATTAGCTACTGAAATTGCTTTAACGGTTAGCTGTAAACTTCACCTTGAATTATAGATATTATATATATATATTTTTTTTACAGAAGTCTGTTTTTACCTGCGGAAAACTGGGAAGAACAAACGTTGGCTGAGTTGTTTCCGATTTTGTGGCCGGTGGCAGAAAGTTCTGTTGAGTTTCCTGAACTGTAGGGAAAAAGAGCAAGGTCATTGTTAAACACAGCTGCTTTGTGTTACTTCTAGTTATAAATATATATTCAAATTAGAATGCGTACGTGATCCATTAGCTTCCTTCGCTGCAACACCTGCAGTCCCAGGATTCGCCTGGCTGCCGAAGATCATCTTCAAAGGCTGTCCGGAGAAAAGCGAAAGACGAGATTTTACGGGTTTTACACAACAAAGATTGGCTAACTTTTGCAGATCTCTCATGACACCAGACATCGTTTTAACCTCGCCTCTGTGCTTCAGCTCTCATCTAGACCAAGATGTGTTCGGCTACGTGTAGCCAAGGTTTAGACCATATTTTAAAAAGCATTAAAAATGCATATGACATTTAAAATATGTTGAAACCCAAGGCAGCAACCTCCGTTTCTGAACAGTGAAGCCAAAGCTAAAGTGCCTTAAATCTGCATTATTTCTGTTGGTCAGCGGTGACTCCTCTCTGGTTCTATAGAAGTCTATGAGAAAATGGTCCTACTTCTCTCTGCTGGCCACCAGGGGGCGACTCCTCTCTGGTTGTATAGAAGTCTATGAGAAAATGGTCCTACTTCTCTCTGCTGGCCACCAGGGGGCGACTCCTCTCTGGTTGTATAGAAGTCTATGAGAAAATGGTCCTACTTCTCTCTGCTGGCCACCAGGGGGCGACTCCTCTCTGGTTGTATAGAAGTCTATGAGAAAATGGTCCTACTTCTCTCTGCTGGCCACCAGGGGGCGACTCCTCTCTGGTTGTATAGAAGTCTATGAGAAAATGGTCCTACTTCTCTCTGCTGGCCACCAGGGGGCGACTCCTCTCTGGTTGTATAGAAGTCTATGAGAAAATGGTCCTACTTCTCTCTGCTGGCCACCAGGGGGCGACTCCTCTCTGGTTGTATAGAAGTCTATGAGAAAATGGTCCTACTTCTCTCTGCTGACCACCAGGGGGCGACTCCTCTCTGGTTGTATAGAAGTCTATGAGAAAATGGTCCTACTTCTCTCTGCTGGCCACCAGGGGGCGACTCCTCTCTGGTTGTATAGAAGTCTATGAGAAAATGGTCCTACTTCTCTCTTGATGTATTATCTCAGTAAACATTGTAAACATGAGTTTATGGTCTCAGCAGGGGATGCTTTTGGGGGCGGGGCTACCATGTGATTGGCAGATTAGCTACTAAGATTACTTTAACAGTTAGCTGTAAACTTCACCTTGAATTATAGATATTATATATATATATTTTTTACAGAAGTCTGTTTTTACCTCCTCAAAACTGAAAAGATTAAACGCTGCATGGGTTGTTTCTGAGTTTGTGGCCGTTGGCAGAACGTTCTGTTGAGTTTCCTGAACTGTAGGAAAAACAGAGCAAGGTCATCGTTAAACACAGCTGCTTTGTTTTACTTCTAGTTATAAATATATATTCAAATTAGAATACATACGTGATCTGTTAGCCTGCTTAGCTGCGACACCTGCAGTCGCAGGATTCGCCTGGCTGCCGGAGATCATCTGCAAAGGCTGTCCAGAGAAAAGACAAGAGGGAAGGTGGAGATGCATGAATTAATAAAAAAAAAAAACAAAACTGTGCTCATCATTCAAAATGTTTTTGTCCTGAATTATATAAATTTTATTTAGTTTGCTTGAATGATACCTCCTTCTTAACTGGAGCGTTCCAGTCAATCGACCAGTCGTCCGTTTGTTGTAACTCTTTGATAGCACGTTCGATGTTGAGCTGTTGATCGTCTGAAAATAATAATGAAAATAAAAAATAATTCTGGTTGACTGTTTTTGAAGCCGTTCAGACATTTGCAGCAGATGGCACAAGGTGATGAACACGTCTCCTCACCAGACTGGAGGGAAGAGAGGAAGATACTCCTCGAAGGCTCTCTGATCGGAGCATATCTGAATAGTTCACTCTCAGGGATGTTCACTCCCTTCGGCGTGCATCCCATCTTCCCCTGGTGAGTCCTCAGGCCCTGGTAAGACGTCACCTTGGACCAACCGCAGTGGCACATCTGCATGCTCATGTCGGATTTGTTGAGTCTGCAAAATATATGAACGTTATTGTCACAGTCATTATAATTATTATTACTATTAGTAACAAATGCAGAACTCTCAGAAATTGCATATATTTTTGTGTTTTTTCCTCATAAATATACCAAGCTATTAAGATGTTTGTTTCACATTGTGTCACATTTTGTTCTTTTTTCATTGTCGTTTTTTTATTGATCATCATATTTATAATTTCATCGTTTGATTATTTATTGCAACCTGGGTGTATAGTACTGAGATCAGACGGTGGTTAGTCGCCCTCTAGTGGCGCTCTACGGTACATCGTGTAGTATCGACTATTTCCTGTTGTTGAATACAGACACAGGCGGATCCAGGAAGTAAAAGAAAATCTTCACTGAAGAAAAATTGATATAACCTCCGAGGAAAAACCTCGTCGGTGTCGCAAGTAGATCAAACTTTATTGATAAAAGGAAGTGTGTGTGTGTGTGTGTGTGTGTGTGTGTGTGTGTGTGTGTGTGTGTATGTGTGTGTATGAGAGAGAGAGAGAGCGAGAGAGCGAGAGAGAGGGACATGTATTTATATTTATTATTATTATTATTATTATTATTATTATTATTATTATTATTATGTAGAGATGAGTATAAGGAATTGAATAAAGCATGTGAAAAACATTACAACTATATATTACGTTATATTTTAAGTTATATATTATTTATTCAAAAATTGTTCAAATACAATCAATAATAATAATAATAATGGTGATGATGATAGGTATTTAGAAATACAAAATAATAAATGCTTAAATTCAGGTCGCGCGCTTACCGTGCGTGTGGACGCTCCTCCGCCTCCCGGTGATCTGCGGCTCGTATCTGCGTCCCGTCTCTCCTAATCCTCCACCGTTTCAGTTTCGTTTCACACAAACGGATTCTTACCTGATACGCAGTAAATATATTCACTCATTATGGGAATTGGCTCAATTCAGAAACAATACATATATTGGATTTTAAGTAGTGTTGCATTAATCTGTAAGTGTCTTTTACTTTATATACATCCGGGTAGCTTAGTCTATAACAATCTATCGCATTTATATTATCATTTGTATTATTATTATTAGTAGTAGTAGTAGTAGTAGTAGGAGGAGTGGCAGGAGGAGGAGACTGAGTAGTTGTAGTATAATTATTTGTAGTATTATTGCTGCTGTTATTACTATAATTGTTATTAGGAGTAGTAGTATCAGTAGTAGTACTAGTAGTAGTAGTATCATTGGAAGTATCAATGGTAGTAGTAATTATTTTAGTATTGTTCATATTGTGAATTTGCAAAGTAACACTCAGTTAACAAATATATGTAGTGAAGTACAAAAGTACAACATTTCCCTCGTAATGGGGTAAAATGAAAATTGTCAGGAAAAAGTACAAGTACATCAGAAGTCTAATTGTACTTTTTTTTATTGTGATTTCAAGGTAAAAAAAAAAATTGTTATTACAGTTCATTTGGAAAAAGACCACACTTGACTTTAGCACACTTTACAATACAAAGGTTAAGCTCAAGGTGCTTCACATACTAAAAGGTAAAAACAACTACAGTACAACATTAAAATACACAATTCACTTCGCTTTCTCCCCAAACATCCTTCAAAATAAGAGTACAAACACTCCCAAGGCCCCTTATCTGTCAATCCCCCCCTCTGGATAAAGAGATGGTTTAACCCATGGATATATTAAACTGCTGCCTGTGTATTAGCTATGGTGGGGCTGCTGCTCCCCCACATTTATTTCTCGTCGTGCTCACAGTGTTTCACGGCAGAAATAACCAAAGGGTCAGAGTTTTTCTCATCTTTGTTTAGATGTGGACTGAAATACGGGAGGAGCTCGCCGGCGAACGAACACTCGGTAAACGAGTAGATGTGCGATTGAGCCTCCACGTCGTAGAAGGACACGAGGCCTTCCTCGTAGTCCACGTAGACCCCAACCTTCTCTGGTTTCTTCGTCAACGAGAGAAGAAGCGGCGGCGTCGTCATGGCCGCGTACTTGTCGCCTTGGTGATGCACGGCGACCCAGTAACCGTCGTCTGGGCTCAGCGAGAGCTTCCCCTTGCGGTTTACGTCGCGTCTCGCCACGCCAAGGTCCCACCCCGTCTTGTTGCTGACCTCCACCTCCCAGAAGGACTTCCCAGAGGTTAACCTGTTGAGGCCCAGGATGCTCGCAAACAGGTCGAACCTCTCGGGAACGTCGTCTACCTCTTGGTCCTCCCCTTCGTCTCTCACCTCCCTCCCATCGTCGGACAGGCCGAGGTGTCGGTGGGCAGTCGTCGGATCCAGCTTCACATCCACTGTTGATCAATCACAAGTTGAAAAGAATCCAAAAGGATCTTAACACGAGAGTCTGATTTTTCTTTTTAAAGATCAAATCACGTACCTGCAAACTGTGAAACTCTCTTAAGATCTGCGAAGTGAAGAAAGAAAGGTTTTAAAGACAATGAATTCAACATTTTTAGGGCTTTTAACATTTACAACCACGCTTTGAACTCACCGGTGGGAGTCAGCTTCTCGAGTTTCTGTCGAATCTGCTCCAGCATGGTTGTGGTGATTCTTCTCATGGTGCCAAAAGACAGCGACGTGTCGAGCTCTATCTCTGTCGAGTCTTTGAGGAGGTCCAGGTCATGAAGAGACGGGTAACTCTGAGACATCGTGGGGGGGAAGAGATCTCATCATGCAAGCCACAAGTAGCTGGACTATTGTGCAGGTCTTGGAAAGACCAACAAGAGGGCAAGTCCTCTCACCTGAAGGAAAAGGATGTGATCCTCGAGTGCCGCTACGTGGTCCAGCTCAGAGATGTTTTTCTCAAGCCTGTCGACTTCCACTTCCAACTTCTCTTTCATGGAATTCGCCTCTTTCTCCACAACCTCCCTCCTGTCGTTCATCGGCTTCAGGGCCGACGCCTGGGCTTCCTCCACAATGTTTTTCGCGGCATCGAAAACGGCCTCGATGTCCCACCACTCGTTCTCCATCTGGTCCTGGATATGCGTCAGGGGAAGCATTGTTTTTGTTACACTCAGGTATGTGTGGTTTGATTTTAGGAGACTTAGAGGAACAGTCTGTTTAACTGACCCAGGAAGCGGCAATATCGTTTTGTGTGCAGGCGTTAACAATGCGGAAGTGCATACTTTCTAATAGCCAGCAGGGGGCGACTCATCTGGTTTGCAAAAACAAGAAAATGGTCCTACTTCGCTGATTGGCTCACAGTATAGTCCTCTACATCAAACCTCTAAGGTTGTAAATAACAAAGATGGCGTCATCCCAAAATGTGTGGTTCCTACACATCTCGGTCAACCGCACCGTTCGTCACTATTCCATCTTACCGTGCAGCTCTTCAGAGATATGTTTATCTCATCCACCCGGGTTTTCCTCTTCTTGATCTTCTCTTGTAACTCTGACTTTGTGTTTTCAATCTTGGCCTGGAGTAAACAAAAAGGAAGCAAGTCAATACCCCAACTTCAATCCATCGTATACCTCTTTTTGGTGTGGTTGCAACTCACAGATTAAAGTAAATATAAGGGCTTTACTCACCATCTTCTTGGACCATTCATCTTCAATGGAAACGGTGCCCTCCTGACCTTCTTCCATACAGAGGACACAGATGCAACTCTCCGTCTTCCTGTTGTACAGCTCTAAGGGCCGTCCGTGCTTCAGGCAGGCCCTCTCATCCAGGTCCTCCACCGGCTCCACCAACTTGTGGCCCTTCAGCCTTTTGGTCGAGAAATGCTTCTCCAGGTGGGTTGAACAATACGAGGCGAGGCACACGAGGCAGGACTTCTTGGCCTTCAGCTTCGGCTCGTCGCAAACGTCGCAGGCCACCTCGCCGGGCGCCCCGTGGTACTCAATGGCAAACTTTTCCGCGGCCTTCTCCGCGGCCTTCTGCGCTTCCTTCTTCGCGATCTCTGAGGCCTTCTCCGCTTCCTTCTTCGCAATCTCCGCGGCCTTCTCCGCTTCCTTCTTCGCGATCTCCGCGGCCTTCTCCGCGTCCTTCTTCGCGATCTCCGCGTCCTTGTTCACTTGCTCGACGACGGTCCTCAGGACGATGTTGACGTCGGGGGTATTCATCAGTTGCTGCTTGCACAAGGGGCACACAGAGCCGTTGGATTGAAAGCTGAGGTCCAGGCATGTCTTGCAAAAGGAGTGGCCACAAGGTGTAGTGACGGGATCCCAGAATTGCTCCATACAGATGGAGCATTGGAGATGCTTTTCCAGGGGGGGGGTCTCTTGGGGCGATGCTTGAAATGAGGCCATATCTGCTGAAAGGGAGCATTGTGACGTTACTCACATAGAAACATCTAAATATTCTGATTACCTAAAGCAGAAGTAACTCTGTCACGTTGACCAAACACCTGTGGCATTGTTATTTGAGGTCTGAGGCTTTTGGATTTCATAACCCTTTAATATTGATGTCATTCATATTCTATTAAAATCTTCAGGAGACACCGCTGTATCTGTGTCGGTAGTTTCCTCGTCTCGATTACGAAGGACACAACGTAGGTTCGCTTGCAGGTAATTAAAAAAAGATACATTTGTGTCTCATTACTTATTTAGAGTTTTTACTGGACAGATTTCAGGAGTCGAGATGACAAAGCAGGAAGGAAACGTCAATAAAATCCAACTCTGATCCTAATGGAGCCGAGGGCACACCCATTGAATCATTGTGTGTGTGTGTGTGTGTTTACACACAATAGCAGAAAATTACGAAAGCGTCGACACTTACGGAACAAGCAAACCACTTTATCAATCACTGCAGGCATGTTTTAAAACCAAGTTTGGAATATTGTACATAGATAATACTTCAAGCAAACTGAGGTAAAACAGTAGTTTTACAGTAGTTTACAAGTTTAAGGATTCTTTTTTGTTGTTCCTTTGATCAGAAACACATTTAATAGAATGTCATGTGATAGAGTGCGATATTACCTTCTAGATATTTAGATGCTTCGTGTCTCAAAGGCTCTTTCTCTCTCCAATCCCACCTAGTGTGTGTGTGTGTGTGTGTATGTCCGTCCTCCCTCTGTTAAGTTTCATTTCTGTTCGAAGCCACTTCCTCTTCAGTTAAAGAGACATGTCAGCTCACCGATACGGCCTCGCCAAAAGTCTATTGCTCAATGTTTGATTGGTGAACACAAGTTGCCTTTAACCCTCCTGTTATCCGTCAATGTTTAACGTCTGAAAAAGAGGGCAAACCTTATCCTTCTTTTGCTTCATATAGAGGGACTTTTCCTTATTTAATAGGGGCAAATAGGTAAAAGTTTTCAATGTCCTGTACACACTTGGGGGTGGGGTTACTATTTATTTAAAGGTTATTTGGATTGTCAACAAAGAAACATCATGTACCTGAAGCATAAATTGTATAAACGCTTTAATTTTAATAATTTTCTGTTGCTGAGGTCAAATTGACCCAAAGGATTACAGATAAGTAGAACTCAAAACGGGCAAAAGTATTGATTTGTGTTTTTTTGTGTGTGTCTTTATTGAACTGAACCGCATGAATAGTGTTTGGATTATGTCCAAAAAGGGAAAAAAAAGAACATTTTAAATATTGCACGAAAGGTTGCATTAACCTTAAAATACATCACATCACCCATCGAGGCATATTTCATCCTTTTTTTCCCCTTTTACTTGATTCAAGCAATTATTTCAGTTCTTCAGGTTCACTGTTTCTTTCAGTTAAATTGTCTTCACTTAGCTCAAAAGGAAATAAATTGACTTCATTTCTAGCTGACACTCTGTTAGCTTAGCACGATTGGAAGCCCTGAGCAGCATTTGCTGTTCCTGTTCAAAGGTCCTGCTGTGGATTTAAAAAAAAGAAATAAAATAAATAAAACTCTGTTCTTGTGCTCTTGGAGGTGACTCATCCACACGGATGTGCAGAAACGTCTATGTCAGCGGTTTGCCATCTAGTGTTTTCTCTGCGATTTCCCCAGATGACCCGTGACGTGTTGACCTTCCAGCGCCGTCCAGAGCCGCAGGAAACGGAGGTCGTCATCGATGTGCTGCAGCTGCTCTAGCTCGGCGCTCCGGCTCCGCAGTGCCGCCACCTCTTCCTCCAGAAGCCCGATGAGCTCTTTGTTTGGTGCCCCTTTTGGGTTTTCTCCACCGAGGTCGATCCTCTCAACTTTACTGAGTCTCTCCTGAATGTCCTGCTGGAGTTTCACTCTTCTCCATTTTAGTTTGACCTGTCGGGGGGAGGGGCAACAAAAACATGTCTGTGTCATGTGACAGAAGTGAAACCTGTACTGAAATGTCATTGTTGCGTTTCTCTCTCAGTGTCCTGAGACACGCTTCCTTTAATCACGTCTGTTCCGTCTGATATTCCTTTGACAGCTGATTCAAAACCTGCTTTCAAATAATAAACTGGTATTTTTGCATAAATATGTGAGGAAATCTTTTTTTTAACTAATTATTATTATTAGTTATGCAATTACATCCTCATAAACATGAAAATCTAAATGCATACACAGCATCAGTTTTTGTATGGAGCATTGTAGAGGCTTTGGTTTAATGTATGTCCTGAAACTGCAACTTTTGCTGAACATCAGCTGAACATCAGCAACTGTGACTAGCGGCAACGTAGTCCCCTAAAATGTACGTTCCCGTAGAACTAGTACTGCACTTACATATATTTTTTCAAGCCAAGCTATGATTGATTTTTTTCTTTTACTAAACATAGCAAAGTCATTTTAGTTGCAAACACTTAGCCACGTAGTTTTGTAGTGGTTTGTTTTGATTTGAGAAAATATATTTTCCCTCAAAGCGCGATCGGGAGGCATGCTAGTGGAGACAGTTACGGGCTAATGCTACATGCTAAACTACTGTTAGCTAAATGTAAATGTAAATGTATCGTGGGAGAAGCATGAAGACTGCTATCATTAGCTACTGGTCATACCAGACCATTTTAAAGTTGCAGTACAGGGAATTCTTCTCATTTGTAAGGGGAACTCTCATCACTGGATATGGAAACCAGTTTGCTCGTATTCCCAAAAAAACCCTGAACCCTTTAATGTTTTTGACGGGACTCCACCTTCTTCTTTGTAGCTTCCTTTTTGACAGAAATTATGTGATGGCCCCGGTGTTCTGTCTGGGCACACGTGGCACAGATGACCGTTCGGTCGCTCCTGCAGAACCTGTCTAACTGCTTCCCATGCAGCCTGCAAACAGAGTCCTCCAGGTTCTTCGCCACGCCAATCAGCAGGTGGCGCCCAAGCTCTTCGCAGCGGTAGTGTGGCTCCAGATGAGCGGCGCAGTACGAGGCCAAGCACTCCAGGCAGGACTTGACCGCTCGGCGCTCCGCCGGGCAGAAGTCGCAGGGGACCTCCCCGGCTTTCAGAGCCTCCTCCGTCGGGGCGTGGTGGAGGGTTCCCTCTGTTTGGAGCTGGGGCCACGTGGGGAAAGAGGCCTTGCAGAGGGGGCAGCGGCAGGCCCCGCAGATCCTCCAGTACTCGCCGATGCAGCTCAGGCAGAAGCGGTGTCCGCAGGGGAGGGAGGCCGGGCGAGTGAACTCATCCAGACAGATGCAGCACTTCGGAGGCTCCGACATCAGGTCACAAACATGCAATCAGATGATGGTGCATGCTGTTTTGAATACAGTATATCTGCACAAAAACGAAGATCAGCACACTGAGCAGCTTGCATTTTCAAGCACCAAAGGGCGAGTTAAGGGCGTTCATGGTTAAACGGTAGATGGTATCTAAATGTAGACCCTCGTCCCTTTAAAGGCAGCAGATGAGAGGCAGCAGGGTTAACACGCTTGGCCTCGCAGGGACCCACATGTTTATATTTATCAAGAAACTCCATTTCCTGCCATCATCTTGACCCATGACAAACTGCGTAAGTGATGTTTGTTCCAACGCTTGTGGGAAAATCCTGCTTCGGCCATAACACTGGGAATGAATAAGCTCCTGGCGATGAGGATTACTCACAGCTGGCAGCCATTCAGGAGAGTGGAGAGGATGCTTTACGTCAGATTTCAAGTTACTACACATCCCCCCCGTCCTCGCTCCCCCGGGCCAACCGGCATCAACATGCTGGTAAAACACGGATTAAGAGACGGGACTGTCGAATGCTACATTTGTCAATATTTACTGTACAAATGTATTTCTGGTAGTGGGTTTATAAATTCACATGTCAGTGAAGTTGCTCAAAGTGAGACTGGGTCGTCAGATAAAGTTTGTTGATCAGCTTGTCAGCTTTCTTTTGACAATAAATCAAACTTGACTTAAATAAACATTAAAAATAAGAATAGAATTTTACATGAAAACATTAAAAACTCACGTACCTCTGTTGTGCAACTAGAAGCTTGCGTCTCCCTGAGGCTCCGACAGTGTTGTGCTCTCTTATCCTCCTGTGTGGAGACACACCTACTGTATCACTGCTGGGAAACAGCAGCTGCCCTGTTGGACTTTCCTGGATGCTCATAAACCCATAAAACAAATTAAATAAAGGGCAAGAGATTACCGTGAAGTGTTTATTTTTTTAGTTAGAAAACAAATACATAAGAACATTATTACACCTAATGAAGACAAGTTGACAGAATGAAATTAAATATAATAATTAGATATAATTTACTGTGTTTGATTATCAAGGAAGGAAGTACTTTCATTTTATGACATCATCGGCTTACATATTTGAACAAATGAGGACAACCAACCGGAAGAAGAAGAAAAAACACCGTAGCAAAACTTATTTTTTCATCTGAAGAATAAAAAAAAGCAAGTAGATTATTATTATTTAAGAAACAAACAAAAAAATAGACGGAGCCTTGAGTTCGGCGTTTTGGCCGTCGCCCTCATGGATTACGGCTGGAAAGCTTCATCCTTAGCTTCAATGATATCAACATGCATCTAAATCTACCTCTAATTTGAAAAATAAAAACCCTAGTCGTATAGATCGTGGAATTCGACATCACTTCTAAACTCTATGACCTTGACAAATAAAATTTCAAGGTCAGGTTGAATCATTTGCAATAAAAAAAAAAACAAGAGAAGGATTTTCCTGAACAAATGACGTCGGTTAGGGATTTGTCGTCTTTTTTTCCCTGCAAATCTTGCAAGTTTAGCAACACTGCATGCAAGAACAAAAAGTTTGACAACATCATCATATCTCAGCATTTGTTTGGATTTTCTGTCAGATTACTCAACGGTTTGTCTCAATTTTGTGGGTTTTAAAGGGTTTAATCTTTTTGAGTTTATACTGTCGAGTTACTCTTTAGCTTGTTGGAAGGAGTGGATGAGAGAAAATAAAGATGCTCTGTCTAGCATTGATCTAATAAGCAAAGGCTCAGCTTTCTTGGCCCCGCTGTACAGATAGAAGTACGGGAACAGCTTCTCTGTGAACGACTCTCCTGTGAAAGAATAAATGTGTAGGCTCCTATCCACGTCATAGAACGAGACTCGGCCTGCATCATATTCCAAATATACTCCTAGATTTCTTGGCCTGGGAGACAGATGAAGGACATTGTAAGATTTACCAAAAACTTGATAATCAAAACCAGACTTTCCTATGGCGAAGAAACCATTTTCTTTTTTCACTTCGACACTCCCTTTTCTAGTAACGCTCTCCCGTGCAACACCAACGTCCCAGTTGGATCTCAGGCCCACTTGCACTTCCCAGTAGTGACGTCCAGAGGTGAAGCCCTTTGACCCGAGGACTATGGGACGGTCGAACCTCTCGGACTCATGGGACGTTGGCGGATCAGCATTCTTGTTGTGCTTCAAACGTTTCCCGAATTCAGACACAACGAGGTGGCGACCAGCCGTCGCCGGGTCAAAGGTGACCAGTTCTGAGAAAGTTAGGTTCAGTTCAACCGTAAGTAAATTGAATCAGCGAGAGAAGTCGATTAACTGTGTTCATGTTCTCACCTTTATATTGTCTCATCCTGGTCAGTTCTGTCGGAAGGGAAAACGCGTAAGTTATGGGAACTCAATGAGAGATTTCTTCATCGATCAATAAAATGTAGATATTTACCTGCATCCGTCAAAGTCTTCAGTTCTGACTGGAACGTGTTCACAAGACGAGTCATGGTTCTCCTCAGTGTCTGCACATACAGGTCTGAGTAAACCCTGATATTTGACCAATCCTGGGTGTCTGATTTTGTGCTCAAGGCCTGTGGATATATAACATATATTATAATCAATCTTTTCTTTAAAGCCCCACATTTTTTTTTTTTTTTTTGCTGTGGAGGGATTTAACATACTGACTCACTGACTACTTAAATTTAAATTTGGACAATTACATTTATACATATTCCCTTTTATAAAAGGTTTGGCGTCCCTCAAGTTTCTGTCCTGGGTCCCCTCCTCTTCACTCTATACACCAACTCTCTGAACAGCAGAAACTCTACACATCATCCGCCGCAAGCTAAGAAAACACATCTCTTTCGACTGCTTCTTGGCTTAGAAGATGATGGTTTATTTGAATTAATAAAAAAAGTGATTGCACTTACATCCTGCACTTATATGTGAGACTCTGTAATCGGTCTTATTTGAAGCTAGCTCACTTACTTAATTCTAGCTCTTCTGGGTTTGTACCCTAATGCACTTATTGGAAGTCGCTTTGGATAAAAGTGTCAGCTAAATTAATGTAATATAATGAGAAGGAGAGAAAGAAATGGGGGGAAACCGTCTGACCTGCAGGAGGCGAAGGTGGTCGCCATTTTGCGAAAGACGCTCCAGCTCTGAGTGCTTCCTCTGCAGCTGGGCGACTTCCTTCTCCAGCTCTTCAATCATGCCCTTGTGTTTCTCTTGTGATTTTCTCAGCCTCGTATCGATATTTGCTCTTAGCGTAGTTTGTGCTACTCGAACACGATCCGTCAACGTGTTGAAGAGCTTATCACTGTCAAGAATCTCTTTGTTTGCTTTTTCCTACAAAAAAATAAATCATGACATGGGTGCAGATTTCTAATGATAAAGTGTCAATATTTTCCCCAAGTACTCACTTTGCTCATTTCAGAAGTGTCTGCGAATTCCTTTATCTTTTCCGTTCTGTCCTCGATCATCGATTTGATCCGTGTTGTCTCCAACTCAATATTTTCCTAAAATGTATAATTGCAAAAAAGGTGTTTGAGCAAGTCATGGTTCTGAGGCATTTAACCAAACAAACTCTTACTTTCTGTCGAGCCCCTTCTTCTTCGACGGGCACCGTCTCGTGGTCTTTGTGGTCCGTCTCGCTGCACAGCAGACAGATGCACGTCTGTTCGTCCCTGCAGAAAAGCTCCAGGATCCTTTGGTGCTTCTCACAAGTCCTCTCCTCCAGGTCCTCCACCGGCTCAACCATCTTGTGTCTCATCAGCGAGGGGACTCTCTGGTGGGACTCCAGGTGATGTACACAGTAGGACGTCAGACACACCAAGCAGGACTTCAGGGCCTTGAATTTCACTTCTTTGCACACATCGCACTTCACCCGCCACGGTGCGTCGGCGCTTTCAAGTGCCTCAACCTTCCTCTTCTTTATCTGGACTGAAATCTCCTGGATGACAACGTTTGTGGAGATCTCAGGCCTCACGTAGAATCTTTTGTTACACATCGGACAGCTGCATGCATCGTTCCCGTCCCAGCACTTGCTGAGGCAGGTCTTGCAGAAGTTGTGACCGCAAGGTGTGGTGACCGGATCGCTGAAGACCTTCGTACAGATCGGACACTGGAAGTGTTCCTCCGGCATTGAAGCAAGGACACCGAATGAGGACATTATCGAATCTCTGTGGGAGAAATTATATATTTGCTTTGGACAAAAACATCAGGTATAAAAAAAAGTCCAAAAGTTGGATAATTCCTGAGAATCAAGTCTATTTTTAGGCTGTTGACAATAGATTCCCGCCCAATGACTCAGATTCACATGGTTCAGCTTGTGAATCTTAATCTTACATTGCATTCTAACAGTTCTCTATTTAAAAAAAAAACACTCACCTGACTCTCCGGAGTTCTTCTCTATATTCCAGGGGCCTTAACTGTCACTCAGAAGCAAAACCATACTTGGTCAAAACGGCAGTCGAACCACAAACAATTCAACCGTCATCATGTTAGGACATGACTCCTGAGAAGCTGGAGGGAACACTGCGTCCTGTAGTGGGTGTGGCCAAGTGACATCACATTACTGAAATGAAACTTAACAGTATTCTCCAAAAGTGCATGAAGCCAGACATGATGACATTTTGAAACGTTTGAGCAAACATTTATTGTTAGAAATCAAGAGATCCAGAAACCACAATTTTTAATATGTTGTGTGACATGTCATGCATTTGGAGGAATAGCTCAATTCAAAATACGGGTTCGCATTCTTTCTGAGAGTTAGATTAGCCTCACAAACCCCCTTATGTCTGTATGGTACGTTTGGTTAGCTTAGCATAAAGAGCTAGCCCGGCTCTATCTGATGCTAAATCACCTACAGCACTTCTAAAGTTCACTTATTAATACATATCGTGTCCGTCCAAAACAAGGAGAAATATTCTGGGACACAACACCCACACATGTATGCTAAGCTAAGGTGCTAGTTCTAGCTATATTTAATTTACAAACATGACTTTCCCTGCAATGTTGAACTATCCCTTTGAGACTCTAGGGAACATCCATGATCTGATGTGCAATTCATACATTTCTTGAGCATTGCTATACACGTAATAAATAAACATAAAACAAAATCCAGTTTTCAATTTAAAGATCTTTAGCAACGTTTTCTTCTTGCAAACATGCCCTTAGCTTTGCTTGATCAGGCTTTTCTCATTCACAGGACAAATAACGATGGTATCGGAGGCTTTGTCGCAGCAGTACAGGTAAAAAAAGGGCAAGATCTTCTCCGTGAACGTATCTTTGAAAGTGTAGATATGGGTGCAGGCCTTCACGTCATAAAAGGACACTTGCCCCTCCTCGTAGTCCACGTACACACCCACTCGCTTGGGCCTGGGGTTGAGGGGGAGCACTACTTGTGGGGAAGTTGACACCCGGTAGCCCTGGCCTTTCTTCATGGCCAGGGCCCAGTAGCCTTGGGTGGTGCTGACAGAGATCCGGCCCTTCCTATTCACAGAAGACCGGGCCACGCCCATGTACCAGTCATCCTTGTCCCCCACCTGAACCTCCCAGTAATGTCTCCCTGAGGTGAAGCCCTCACGACCCAGGACGATGACCACTGTGTCGAAGCGTTCCGGGTGGTCTGGGAGGTCCTGCCATGCACCCAGGTGTCTAACCTGGTGTCTGTCCTGAGAAAGCTGCAACCACGGGTTGGCTGATTCAGGATCCAGAGTGACGTCCACTGCAGGAACACATAACAAAGGATTTATTTTATTCTAGGTGGTTCAAGATGATGAAAAGATCAAACCAAATGCCAACAAATAAAATCACCTGTATATTTGCGAATCTTCTTGATTTCTGTAAAAGAAAAAAAGACAGATTGTTGAGGGTGTAACTTATTCTGGTGGGGCTCTCGATTTAAAAAACAAACAGAAAACATGAAGTGAAGTGATGAGTTCCTACCACTCTCTACCAGTTTGCCGATCATTTCATTCAGCGTCGCCTCCAGTTTGGCCACCGATCTCCTGATCATGCCTACGCAGATATCAGTGGGAACGCTGGTATCAGACCAGTCTTTGACAGAAGGGGGAGTGCTGAGGGCTGGGAAGCTCTATGGAGAGACGGAGCATTGATCTACTTTTTAAACATTTTTCTATTCACCTTCTGAGCAATCAAGATTGTAAGATTATTTCCAAAACAAATGGCAGCCAACAGTCTATCTTAAATTATGAGCTTTCAGAACAAGAAGAGCAAACAAAACAGATGACGGAAGAAAAGCTAGTGGAACAGTTCATATCACACCTTTAAGAAGTGAATGTGGTCGGTCCGGGCCACGTTTTCCAGCTCCGCGTTCCTCCTCTTCAGCTCGGCGATCTCCTGCTCCAGCTCAGAGACGAGGCCTTCGGCCCACCTCTCCGTCTGCCGCTGCTTCCCCTCTATGGCCAAGACCAGCTCGGCCTGAGTCTTGTGGATGGAGCGCACCAGATCCGAGACCACCTGCATGCTTTCCTCGACCTCCCTCTGAGCGCTGGCCTGAAAATGTACACAAATGGATGTGCATGGATAATGATCATATACGTTAATTTGCTATATTTGAACACACCAGCGAGCTCTGTGACAACGGTTTGTCCCTCACTTTGTTTTGCTCCATAGAGTGTTTGATCTCCTCCACCTTTCTCACTCTGTCCTGGATCATCTGCTGGACGTCTATTTCCGTCTTCTTCAGCTGCGCCTGTGTGAAAAGATTTCACACAAGCAAGGCTGAACGACATGCAGACGATGGTCGACTCTTTATGTTCAAACACTGCTAAGTGGCGAGTGTAAAAGGCTGTAACCTACTAAATGTTTGGTGTACTGCAATTAGAATCTGTTTGAAGGCCCAATGTTGTCTTTGACTGTCCAAATGTCAATGAAAGGACGTGGTTTCAAAAAGCATCATTATTTGGAGGGGTGATAAATACCAGCATGTTTAGAAGGTAGCTCAATACGGAGCAACAGAAATATGCGACCCTGCACGAACTTCCCTTGGTGCTAAAAGTTCCAAATTGATTTATGGATGAATGTCATGATTTATTTGATTGTTAGCATACTTCATATTTAGTTTTAGAGGAGTTATTGGCTCCACGTGATAAAACTCTGTAGAAGCTTCTTTGGGATCCAAACGCTCTTTCGTCTCTCATTTGACACTTAACTCCACCAATCGAGTTTCTACCATGAAACTTGGCTTTTTGGATCCGTCTCACCTTTTTCTCCATCCATTCCCTCTCCACCGGGACAGTGTAGTGCGACCTGTGGTCAGTCTCCGTACAGAGGACGCACACACAGGTCTGATCCTTCTTACAGAACAGTTCCAGGAGACGCTCGTGCTTCGGACACATCCTGTCCTCCATGTTGGCAACGGGCTCTATCAGCTTGTGCTTGGTGAACCGGGCGCCGTGAGACTTCAGGTGCTCCTCGCAGTAGGATGTGAGACACACGAGGCAGGACTTGACCGCTTTGGGCCTCCCGTCCCCCAGGCAAATGTCACAGAGGACCTCCTCCCAGGACACAAGTGGCGGTGGGGTTTGAAGAGGTGATGGATTAGGGGTTTGGGGTGACGGTGGTGGTGATGTATGTGGTGGCGGCGGCGGCGGCCCTTGAGCTGTTGCTTGGGGTGCCGGAGGAGGAGAGGTTTGGGGTGCAGACACAGAGGGGATTAGCGGCGGTAAATCCTCCGGTAGAGGCCTTTTCTCTCCTGGTTTCTCTTTCTTTTTCTTCTCCTCATCTTGCTTCTGCTTTAGCTCCTCCAGAAGCTGCTGCTTCTGGTCTTTCTCCAAAAGCCTCTCCTCATCTTCCTTTTTTCTTCTTTCCATCGTCCACTTCTTTCCTCGCTCGTTTCCTTCCTCCTCGCTCCCCTTTTCGTCCACGCTCCTAAACCTGATCTCCTTGAACTGCCCCGCGATTTCCCTCAGGACCGTGTTGATGCTAATGTCTGGCCTTTTGTAGAAGGACTTCTTGCACATGGGGCACTGGTACAACGGGCTGGTTTTCCAGTACCCCAGGATGCAGCCTTGGCAGAAGTTGTGTCCGCAGGGGATGGACACGGGGTCAGTGAAGACGTCCAGACAGATGGAGCAGTGCACCTGCTCTTCGGAAAGGTTCCCAGTGTTGGCCATTCCTACACGGCGGAGAGGCAGGGTCATTTTTTCAGCGCAAGCAACCGGGCTCTGAACGGGGCATCAAACCTGCTGTGATATTGAGGTTGCAAGGGTTAGATGCCGTGACTTTGTTTGGGGTGATTTTCATGCAAATGTGCAAAAGCAAAGCGTGACAGGACTCATTTATTACAAATATATAAAATAAAGTCAAACTTTTTTTTCCTTTTTTGAAAAGTAAATGAGCCCTTGTGAGTCTTGACTGTTGGGAGTGTTGATAGTTGACTGATTTTTGTTTGTTTTATTCTTCTTTCTCCCGAGGTAATTTTAATATTTTACATAAAGTGCACCAACTTTTCATTGTTATTTTGCATTTCACTTTATTTGCATTTAATTGCTTATGTAAACTGAACTGCCTTTGTGTTTGAAATGTCCTTATAAATAAATGTAATTACATTTTTGGGGGTGATCCATATTAATTATTGAGTTTTAAAAAAGTAAAATTAAATAAATACATATCTCGACTGACACTCAATATACAGTTCAATATACACGTGACATGAGCAAAACATTCTTGTAAGAATAAAGGTACTTCTATTAAGATATGCAGGGGGATAACAATGAAATTGTTAGTGCTCCCTGGTGGACACACTGTGTAACGGCAGTCTCCTCCAAATATTTGTGCCCATTGGCTGACATAAATAAACTTGCAGTATATACAGTCTGTGATAAGCAGATCTTTGCTTTATAAACATTTACAGCGTTTATTTGAACTTGAGCTAAATATAAATGGTGCTTGTTAAATTAGTTTAAAAGTAGCGTGTCCGTGAAGCTGAAATTGAGTTTGACTTTTAACACGAGCTCTGCTCGAGGCCCAGGTATTCACAGCAGCAGGGATTAACAATCTTTCCCAAAATAATGGTGCAGTCTGTGGCCTGTCTTGCGGTGCTTACCCGGCTCTAAACTATAATCTGGATTATCTTCGCATTGAAACGCCTCATGCTTTAAGAATACAAATTTATCACTACAACTGAAGTGTTTTCCCGAACCGAGTGCGACAGACTGCAGGTCAGAGCTCTTAAGCAGCCAAACAGTGATAAAACGAATCCAAACAACACTCCTCTAAGAGACCCGGAGAAGCAGATGTGACGGCAAAGACATGAAAAGGGCTGGAGAGGACGGAAAAGCAGAGATAAGGGGAGACTCACCAGAGAGCAGCTGCCTCAAGGCTCTGCTGTACACTGACACATGAGACAGGCTATAACCGCTGCCACCTCCAACTCCCCCTACTAACACACACACACACACACACACACACACACCTAAAACCCAAAATATACCCCCTCCCTCCCTCTCTTTTTACCCCAGATAAATTTATACCCCCTGGCCTCGGCCCTCACAGGAGAAATGGCTTTAACCCTTCGGGGAATACCAGCAGTCAACACATGTTGATCTTTTAAAACTTTGATGTTTTTTGAAAAGGCAAAAAATCTATTAAAATGTTGATAAAAGCACTGTGTGCTTTCCTCATTTGGTATTGCAGGCTTATTTGACACTCATTATACACTGTGAGGTGTTTCCAAAAAGTTGTCCCTTTGTCCACAAGCGAAGCCAAAACTCAAACTTGCATTCTCTCTGCTGGCCACCAGGGGGCAACTCCTCCTTAACATTGTAAACATTAGTTTATGGTCTTAATTATGGTCTTTAGGTCTCCCCGGCTCCGCTTGTGGCTGCTGTTTTCATAGCTTCCTCTTGGATGTGTACTCACAATCTTTTTTTTACAGCTTACAAAGGAAAATCCTACTAATTCTGCCTTTAAGGAGTGCAATTAAATCCATCTACGGAGCCGGTTTGGGAGATAAACCCTTCAGATAGGAACAAACTAAATGACAAATCCCTCTCACAAGAGTTGGAAAAAAAAGCGTAGTATTTGTTTGTGACCGATCATCTTTAATGAACAAGTTCAGATAGAAAGTACGAAAGCAAACATTTAATATAAAAATACAGAACATAGTCTCATGGTCCCTGAAACAATGGATCAATATAAAGTTATTTTGTAAAAATGTCCATTGCTAACAACGTCAGAATCCTACCGTATGTACAAAAAAAAAAAAATCTCATTTGGTTACCTCCAGCAATTTATTTAGTCTCTACAACACAACTCTCCTTAACAACTGGTCTGCAAAACGTCAGAACTAAAATATAATCCTTTTGTTGTCCTTAACATGATTTTACACCAAAATATCAGTTTATTTTAAATGTTATTTGAGAAAAGGGTGTACAAAGGTACTTGTGAGAAACCAAAATTGTTAATATTTCTCTTATGTCAGTCAATAAATATACAATCCATGTTTCAATTGCCTTCATTCTGTTGCCTTGAATTGAGCCTGATTTTACTTGACAAATACAATAACGTGCCACATTGATATGCAAAATGACTTGCTTTGTTTTTGTCATTATATTGCAAATTGTTTGAGAGAAGTGCTTTTGCAAACAAGTAAACGTCTCTTACAGTTGGCTTGTTGAGAATAAACAAATCCTATTTTAAGACCACATAAAGGACCACATTTATTTTTATGCACTATGCACCAAACATTCTTTGACCTCAAAATGTTAGAAAAGTTTGACTGACTCGCCAGGCTTCGGATTGGCTGTCGTCCTCAGGTGTGTTTGACGGGGGTTATGATTAAAGGCGAGGCGTTCTTCCCATCATGCTGGAGACAGGGGCTGAAGATTGGGTACAGACTATCGGTGAAGGTGTCGTTGAAGGTAAAGAGATGCAGACGCGCCTTCACGTCATAGAAAGAAATCAGGCCTTCCTCGTAATCCAGGAAGATTCCCACTTTGTTGGGTTGGGTCGGCAGCAGTAGAGGCAGGCGGGTCGACGCCAAAGCCTTCACCTCGCCGCTCTTCAGCCACAGGCACCAGTATCCGCCCTCGGGACTTAGCTTGATCTCGCCCTTGCGGCGGGCCGAGGAGCCGGCCATGCCGAGCGTCCAGGCGGTCTTGCGCCCCACGTCGACCTCCCAGTAGTGTCGCCCGGAGCTGAGACCTTCTCGGCCCAGGACGAAGAGGGCAGGGCTGAAGTGCTTCGGACCCTCAGAGTGGGCGACCTTACGCTCTTCATATTTCACCTGCCGGCCGTCTTCAGACACGACCAGGTTCCTCTGGGCCGTGGCGGGGTCCAAAATCACCTCGCCTGGACAGAACACAAAGCTGTTTTTATTATGAAAGCCATAACAGGTCAGCTGAATCTACCCAAAAATGGTTTACCCTTAAATTTCAGCACACGTTATAATCATTTCATATTCGACATTTTACTTTCTACTTGAGTTAAGAAGTATAATTACAGGGTCAGCAAAAAGTATCAAAAGTAAAAGTACTCATAAATGTCTGCAGAACAAGATAGATAGATTTTTATGTTAAATCAATGTAACTACAGTTGTTAAATACATTAAATGGAGTAAAAAGTACAAC
Organism: Chelidonichthys spinosus; assembly: GCA_029853015.1. Lineage (NCBI taxonomy): Eukaryota > Metazoa > Chordata > Actinopteri > Perciformes > Triglidae > Chelidonichthys > Chelidonichthys spinosus. The sequence goes on along the minus strand of CM056843.1, from coordinate 13,510,475 downwards.
ATTTCCATTTTTTTAAAATGCTATCGTGGAGTAGAGCTATAAAAGCAGCATAGATTGATCATAAAAATAAAAAAGTACAAGTACAAAGTGCAGCGCTTGTAGCCGAGTGAATTTGCCGGTGAATTTGACGACGCTCTTTAACCGGGGTCATGACCCTAGATTTAGCTCGACTATGCTGTGAAGAAGTGGCGCCATCTTGTGGACCTCACAAACTCTCTGTTTTCTTGTAAAAATCTCTCGTAAGAAAAATGCAGACTCCCCTCCAAACCCGCTGATCACCGATTAAAAGTCGTACTTACTTGAGTAGTTCTGCATCTTCCGGAGCTCTGAGAAAGAGAGAGAGAGAGAGAGAGAGAGAGAGAGAGAGAGAGAGAGAGAGAGAGCAGGTCATTCATCTGAAGAGTCAAAGTCAAAGCAGATGGCACATGTTGGTGGTAAACATGCAGATCTAATCCAGAGCTGTAAATGCTCGGGACATGTGCTGCTGTCAGTCGGCTCCCCCGCTGGTTTCAAGTGGTGGTGAACTGTGGCGTCAACACGATCTCCATCTGTCCTGCATCTTGTGTGTGTGTGTGTGTGTGTGTGTGTGTGTGTGAGTGTGTGTGTGTGATGAGTCACTTTTCTATTTGTACGTGCTCGTACAGTGACCCACATTTGGATTTTGCACAATGTGTGGTTGCAGTTAGACAAGGAAGGATGGATTTTATCGCAACTTTGATACTAAGACGATGCGTTTTCTTGCAGTTTACTTCCTGATATTTTGAAAGTACACAGTAGACTACAACAAGCTGTTTCTTTTATTGTACGGAGCAGCTTGTCATGTAAACCTTCACATCGTCTGCATATTAAGAGATACATTTCTAAGGAATTAACTCCATCCAGCTTGCCTCACCTTTCCCGTACAGCCTCTTCAGCTCCTCCTGGAACTTGTCCACGAGGCTGCTGACGGAGGAGCGGATGGTCGTCAGGTAGAGGTCGGTGTTGATGCTGACCGCTGACCAATCGGTGGGCTCGGGCGGCGGCTGCAGCGTCGACAGGCGCTACAGGAGGGGGGGGGGGACGAGAGAGTGAGGTTAAGCAAGGTAAGGTGAAAGTAAAATGGAAATAAACACACTCAAACGTTTTCTTTTCATGGGCGAAACAACAGTGTGTAGATGTATCAATATAAATCAAAGAAGAGAGGCTAGTATACATATCAGAAGAGTCACAGACGCGGAACAGCTGAACATATTTGCTTCCTCGAATGCTATCTGGGAAAAGTGGAACTTCAAAGATGTCTTTCATGAGAGGAAAATCAACATTTTATCTACATAAACAGTCCAGGGTAAATGCACAAGGGGGGGGGCTTCTATAAAACAGCTGGCTCTGTTCGTAGAGGCTTTTGATGTCGTGTTACAAATCTCCTAGCAACTGCAGGTCCACCAGATAATTGATGTGGATGAATAATGATGGGAGAAAGTAATTGAAATATGCATAAATATATACATATATATGTATATATTGGAGGTTGGTAATGTTCTAAACAGTCTGAAGGGTGTTGAGGTGGACCATCAGCAGCAGCTTTACACTGCTACGTAGTTGAGAATCGTATCTAATTAGCTCCCTCCGCTGTCCTGAATGCATATTAAGTGAGTTGTGTATGTAGGCTACACATTGGGAGAAAAAAATGAGTAATGAAGTCATTAATATGCCAGCATGCATTTTTAAAATTTGAGCTGGAGCGCGGCCTTGATATCAAATATTGATCAGACCACACAAGAAGCTGGAGGGGGAAAAAGTGGGACATTTGTGGTTAAATCTGCCATCTGGACAAAAAAAACCCCAACACATTTGATTTTCAGCGTGATCTTGTGTCCGTGCTACCTGCAGGAAGACCACTTTGTCCTGGGTCTGAGCGTAGGCCTCCAGCTCGTTGCTCCTCCTCCTCAGCTGGCTGAGCTCGTTCTCCAGACCTCGGGCCAGCTCCTGAGCGTGGCGCTCGGCCTCCCGTTGCCTCGTCGCGATCAGCTCCACCAGCTCCGCCTGACTCTGCTCCACCATGCGCTGCAGCTCGGCGTACACCTGCCAGCTCTCCTCCAGCTCCCTCTGAGAGCTGGCCTGCACGAGGAAGGAGGATGTGTAAGGTAAACTCAACTAATCCGTCATAAAGTTCAATATCATACCAATATCCAGTTATGATTTTATGCTCTATAACATAGGTCTTCAACGTTTTCAGGCCAAGGAGTGACCCGTTGGAGGGACCCCCTATTACATAGCGTATAAAATTATGTTCCTTATTAAACCAATAATAATAATTTTGGGGGAAAAAAAGTTTGGGATCAAATCATTGCGGAGGACCCCCTTAAAGAATCCAGTGAGGTGTTGTTGTCTTTATCTTCAGGTCCATCTGACGCACATGTGCAGAGTGTTTATACAGAACACACACACACACACACAGTAACCTGATCCTCATTGTACTTATAAAAGTAGATAAAATGTCCACGAGCAGGAAACGGGTAGCAGCAGTGAACCTTTGTTCCGGTAAACCATTCAAAACCACAATAACATTTCTATCATTTTACAATGAAAATCCTGTCATTTCTATTTTAATCTCTTATCCTGGAGCTAGGGTTTGACTGTACCAACTGTAGGTGAGAACGGGGCGTGGTAAACTAGGAAAGGTAAATGTTTTTACGCTGGTCGAACCGGTTGGACGACCTAAACGACATGGATGTGGACGTAAGAGACACAACAAACAAACTGCATCCTCTACGGGGCCGGGAGGCTTGGGTAATTATCAGCCCGTCAACAGATGTGGATCCTGCCTAAGTGCCCTTGAGCAACGGGGGCCTGCTACCCTTGCATGGACCGGCGTGTAAATTAAGCTTTTAGGTAGGTCTAGGTGAGGTCTGATCAATGCACTTTAAAAACACATGACAGTAATGATCCACATGTGTGCTTATTGTTACTACACTTAACATTATGTGTCAGATTTAGCTTTTTCAAAAGGAGACAAATAATCTAATTTGTCTGACCTATTTTTGGATCTGCGATAATTATGCGTCATTCCACCACAAGGTCACGTTTATGAGGTTGTTTATTTTAAAATGCCAGTTTCACACCCATCCCTGTAATATGCCTCTTAATTAGCTGCCTTTAAAGGCCATCGTCTCAGTCTCTGCAGAAACAAACTAAGGCATTACATTTTTAGGATGAATCTCAGTGATTTGTTCTTCATGTCAAAAATGTGATCCTTTTAGACAAAACTTGAAAATGTTTTTTGGTGATTCGATTTTTCGGTTCTCCCGGCAGCCTTCAGGCCGACTCACCTTGATGACCTTGATGGATTGTTTGATCTCCTCCAGTTTCTTGGCTCTCTCCTTGATCAAATGTTTGAGCTCCGACCTCTTCTTACCCAGATTGCTCTGCGAGGAGAAAAAACAGGATTGTGGTTCACCGAAATAGATCTCGACACAGAAAATCACACGGCGGCCCTTGAGGCTTTTAATCGGGTGCTTTTTAAAGGGCCGTCCTGTGGGATTTAATGGGATTAGTTAGCAGAAGCGCAATATGATAGAATCACCCCAAACTTAGAATCGCCATCTTTTATTTTTTTACGTATTCTATTGGGATAAACTCACCATCTTCTTCTTCCACTCGTGGTCGGCGGAGACGATCTCGTGGGACTTGTGCGTGGCCTCGGCGCAGGCCAGGCAGATGCAGGTGTGGTCCGTTCGGCAGTAGACCTCCAGGAGTCGCTCGTGCTTCTTGCAGATCTTCTCCTCCAGGTGGAACGTGGGCTCGATGAGGCGATGGGATGTCAGGGACTTCACCTGGGAGTCATCGGCATAATGAGATCAGGACCATGGGAAAACTGTCCACTTCAGGTCCAAGTATATAAATAATCCAACAAGAAAGAAAGGCATGGCCAGAGGGAAGGGACTAACCCTGAAGAAGAGAGGAACTGACCTTTTTGTGATGCCTGAGGTGTACCTCACAGAACGATCCGGGGCAGTTCACGCAAGACTTAAGCGCCTTCACCTTCCTTCCGATGCAGGCGTCGCATGGGACCTCCCCGGCCCGGGCGAACTCCCCGCTGTCGGACCCTTGGTTTCCCCCGTGGCCCGAGTCCGAGCTGAGATTCAGCGTGGACCCCCGAGTGGATCCCCGTTGGGTTCCACCGGCCGCCCCGGCTTCCCCAGCCTGCAGAAGCCCCTGGAACTGGGTGGAGATCTCGGCTAGTACCCTGTTGACACTCATCTCGGGCCTCTTGGGGTAGCTCTTCTTGCACATGGGGCAGAGGAACTTCTTGCTATGGTTCCAGTAGCCTTGCAGGCAGGCCTTGCAGAAGCTGTGGCCACAGGGCGTGGACACAGGCTCCACGAAGACCTCCAGGCAGATGGAACAGCTGAACTGGTCCTCGGAGAGGTGGCGGCCTCCTGGGGAGCTGACGGCTGGAAGACATGAGATAAATCAGACCCACAAGCCCTTGCCAGTAAGGTGAGACAACAGAACTGTGAATTTGACAAAAAAATTGGGTATTTGTGTTTGAGGTGAACCACAACTGCGAACTGCCACTGTGAGTCTGAGGATATAGTTTTCAGAGTCAAAGGTCAGTGTCTGACAATCTGGCATTGTTCCTTTGGCGCTTGAGTTGGGTCATAAAAAAAGAGTCACACAGGAGAGAATTGATCCATGGCAGTAGGGAACACAAAGTCTTTCTACGCGAGCAGGAAGTGGAATTTAAGAGCGTCACAGGTGAGAAACTATCTGAGGAATGCAGAAACTCAGGACCTTCCACCTCCACGCCAGCTCAGTGCTGCTTTAAAAGAAAACACAGCTATCTCTGGTAATTTAAACCACCATGAATTGGCATTCCTTATCAAGCTTAAATAGCTCCGTTTACGTTTAATCCAAACGGACTCGACTTTACATCAGTATTTGCAAATCTAATGGTGTTTTTAAGTGGATTTTTTGTTCATTTTAGGACGTTAAGTCAGTTAAAACAATAATGTGTGTCCTTAGCTAAACAATACAACACTGATGTTTTTCTCAAATATTCAGAACTTTAGTTCAAACTCTCTATTTGTAACTCTTTTATCGTACAACATTTGAACATGTGAGATCGAAGCAGCACTCACCCTGCATGTTTTCCTCCGTTGTGAAAGCGATGCAGTCCTTCACCTCCCTTCATGCACTTTGCTATGAATCACATGCAGACAGGTGCTTGAAACCCGGAGCGGCCCCTCCCACTCTCGGCGAGACACACCCAAAATGCTCACACATGTTTGCCTTTTGTTATCTGTAGATATGCAAAGAAGCCTCCAGACTAGTTTTCTCTGGGTCCTCACCTGGAAAGACTCTGACATCGTCAGTCAAACAGTCGAAATGCTTGTTGTGGCAGTAAGAATGTAGTTGTACTGCTGTTGTATAACATTCGAAAATAAATCAAAAACTATCCAATGGTTTTACAAGCTGAGGTCATAAATTATTCAGCTTATTTACGACTCTGATAAGTTTCACAGTGATATCAGCGTGGAGATGTGAAGGAACTTACTTATCGCATATTCTCGTTGGTTAATGTGTAAGTAACTACATTTTTATTTTACAATTTAAAAAAAACACACTGTTAATCACTTGTACTTTGTTTATGATCTAGTGATATTCATGCATTTTAAATGTTGGCATGTGTTTTTTTAAATCACACAGAGGAATTGAACAAATCGCCACAGCTGCCTCCTGGTGGTCAGCAGATAGAATGCAAGTTTAAGGCACATCAGCCTTGGCTTCATTTTTCAGAACCGGAGGTTCAACTTGAATTTGAATCAAAAACCACACAAAGATCCAAATGAAAAGTTTGGGGTGATGCAGGACGTAATCAGCGATGCGATAAGCGATGCTTTTGACGTGACAAATAACAGGATGCTTAAATTAATCAACATGATCGCTCAATTGATCAAATCAGGTGCAGCGTTCAAATCATCTTTAGTGACGGCATAATTTATCACTCAGGCAACCTTCACGTCACCGCATATTTATTCATATCTAATGTGGGAAAGACAGTGAAGTGAGGAACAGGAACACATTCATCACTCTGCTGGTTGTGATCTGAATGATTGATGGTCAAACGACGTCCAGGCTGCACCAATGGGAGTAAAGCTGCTGTACTCACTGTAAACACTGTTTCTGTGGAAAAGGCAGCAATAGTGGGCCGACTTCTGGGTTTCACTGATAATATTATTGTCTGTTATTTGATTTGCCTTGATATGAGCTCCAAGGTCTTTACATTGTAATTTCAACTACATCACTTGAGAGAACAAGTGAACTGATTTCTGAAATTTAAAAAAATAAAATAAAAACCTAAAGTAGCCACAAAAAACGAATGATCCCAACAAAATAAAAGTCAGAAAGTTCCAACCAGAATTAGATGATAAAAGGCTAAATTTCCCAACATTGAAACATGAAAAGTTGCAATTACTGAAAGAAGTAAACATTTTTTAATGAAGCTGAACATTAAGTTGAAGTAAAACTCCAGATCTTTATGTGAAATATTCAAAAGTATAAGAACTGAAAGGTGTTTATATGGAAGTGTCTGCATTAAAATTACAACTAAATCCCCGTTGTTACATTTAATTTAATTAATTCAATTTCTACATTACTTTTTCTTGATGTTACAAAAATAGCTTGTAAGCATACAAATTTAGTTTTTTATTTAAATTGAGTTTTTTATTTTCCGTTTTTCCACTTTAGCTTGCTCCTTGTTGATTCAGAAAGGAAGGTCTTCCTTTGCATACGTGATACTCAGGTGGAGATAGTGGAGGCTCATTAAGGCCGATCACTCACAGGTGTGTGCAATTAAGGCCGGTGTGCTCAGCTGATAAATAGGAGCTGGTCTCTGCTGCCTGCATATCTGACTCTGGGAGGGAAATGAAAACATTACTTTCTAGTGGGAGCACTTTTATCTGGAGAAAGAACATGTTCCATGTTATTATCTATGAAGCTGAAATAAACAGCAGCGAGACCATGGCTTTGTAGACACATTCCTACCAGGAAGAGGCTCAGCATGACCACAAAGAAACATAAAACAGTGACACAAACCAACTATACAAAGAAACTACAAAAAGAGACTAACCTACTATGAAGTCTAGAGGTGGCAGGGCCTCTTTTGTGTGTCTGTGCCCAGGGGCCCATTGTCTCATAATCCACTCTTGTGCATGGTTATATAAAATGTTTTTTTCCCTCTTTAAATATTCTTTTTTTCTCTCTCTCTTCAGTGTAATGCAGACAGTAGTGTTAAATGTGTTAGAAAATGCATTCCCTTATTTCTACCACTAGTGGGCGACGTTGCGCCAGCGGTGAGGGGAAAACACCAGCTTCTGCCCACATGCACTTTACATTCATGTTGCATTTTTTTCTTCTTCTCCCCCCTACTGATGCTGTCGTCCATGGAAACAGTTAGACGGGCAATCATTCTCCAAAAGTAATCAGTGATTGGCTGGAAGACAAATGGTGTAGAATAAAGTTATGGTGCAGTTAAATGTCATTTTCTTCCATTTCTGGCCCACAACTTTGAGTGATGACCCTCAGATCGACCACCTGCAGAGCTCTCACAACGATCCCTTTCTTTGCTCCGCAGCGTATCGACAGTATTGATCATTCTCATTCAATGAGACATAAAAAAAAAAAGAAATCTCCAATATTATTGATCCTCCTCACTTCCTGCAAATGTCACCGCATCTCTACATCTATATCTCTATATATTATTATTTTTGTCTTATTGGGAGCAGAATTTCCTCATTCACTTTAAATGTTGTTTTTAATATTTCTGACCACTTGCTCCAAAAATTAAGAACTTTATTATTATTATTATTAATAATAGTATTATTATTATTATTATTATTATTATGAGTGTTTTTAGGATTGCTGTGAATCTGTCAGTCTTGCACAATTGCAACAGTGCGTTGGCTGTGATTACCTGTGTTTGTGTGTGTGTGTGTGTGTGTGTGTGTGTGTTTGTGTGTGTGTGTGTGCATGCTATAATATTCAGCGGAGCCCTACAGCAAACCCACTGCAGAGATTGTGTCGCATGATGTTGTAGAGCTACAATTTCTTAGAGTGTGTGTGTGTGTGTGGGGGGGGATTCTGCTTTTTCTCTCCCTGTCGCAGTGTCAGTCAAGGTAAATGTATCCCCCCCCCCCCACCACCACCACTTGTCCTCCCCCCTTTTCTCCCCCTCTCTGTCCACCGGCAGCTCCAGCTCTCTCTTCATCTTTTTCACCCATCTGTCTTTTTTTTTTTTTACTCCCCTTTGTTCTGTTTCTCTGTTTTATTTTCCATAACCCGATCCAAAGCTTCTCTTTCAGATGTATAAATAGAAGCGTTACCCTTCTCTTATTATTCTCTCCTTTTTTTTTTTTTTTGCTTTCAGTTTTTTTCCCTCTGCAATCCAGCAGGCAGAGTCTCCGCTGGCAGCAACACTGCGCTGTTTCCTGTCTTGAAACCCCCCCCTTTTTCCGCACAGCTCTCACTCTAAACTCTAACCTCCATCTCTTTATCTCACATTCGAATGTAAAGAAATGGGTTTTCCTCGAGAAAGCGTACTCTCCCGCAGCTTCCCACACAAAAACCCCAGTAAGCACTCCATATAGTTTTTCCCTCGCATCTCTCGGCGTGTTGCTTCCTCTGCGTCCTCCCGCCTCCAGCTCAGCCTTCCTCCCCTGAGCTCTCTGGTTTCCCAGGGAGAGTATCGGTGCTCCGGGGGGGATACGGTAGCGCTAGCGAGCATTATTGATGGTCAGCGCGGATAGTGTCACACTGTCTGTGTCACCGATAACCTCCTCTGTGGCTCGGCAACCGGAGGACGAAACCCACAGCTGAAACGCCGCCGCCGCCTGGATCCGATCATATGGCGTTTCAGTCAATCGTGTTGCCTCTTATAACACTGAGACTATAAATTAATCCCAGCTGGGGTTATTAGCTTTGAGCTCAGAGGAAGTGAGATATGGAGTACCATTGCTCAAGGGCACTAAAGCAGAGCCTGCAACTTCCTGAACACCTGACTAACCCTGCTGCTGCTGCTGACTGGTTATGTAAGAGTTTTGGTTCAGGCCACATGATCAATCGATCATCGGTGACTTAACACAGGAATTACATCAGCACCGATACCATGAACAGCTGATCCAACGGCTTCTTTAGCTCATGCATGATTGGAAATCAGCACACTTATTAACAAACTCTGTCACGCTGAGCGGAGACATGAACGCATTAGTTCAGTTAGACTTTGCTTCCGAGCTGCTTCAGAGGCTGGAAACATTTGAACCCCACAAAAATGGATTTTTAATACATTTTTGATACCATTTGAAATGGCATCAAAATGTGATATTTGAAATGGTATCAAGAATTATCGAAAGAAATATCGGAAACAGGGAGGAAACAGCTAGCGTGGCTCACAATCTGGAACGTGGTAGCATCTGTTTACATGCAGTGGTGGACTCGGCTGAAATAATTGAATAAAAAGGCCACAAGCTGCTGCATACAGTTTTCTATCATGTGGGACAGCATTATCGGCACTGCATCACGTTTTCCCCCAGGGGAGAACTTTATCTTTAATCTGCCATACGGACATCCCAGAGGGCACTTTTGCTGCATTTCTTTAAAACATGGGCAGCCTGGTCTCCTAAAAATAACGTTCCCACAAAAAGAAACTGCATTGAGTTATGTTTCAAGACCAAATATAATTTGTTTTGGATTGATGTTTGCTCTTGACAAGTCAGAAATGAGCTTCAAACAAGTTAACGTGGAGAAAGTTGTTTTGTTTCATAGTCATTTATGAACTAAATTGTGACATTTCTGTCCTTACCCTAGCTATGTCGCTTTAGATTCTAACCCTAGTTAAACCTAAACCTAGATACATCTTTGTGGAGGCTAACCATAGCTATGTCTTTGTGGAGGCTGACCCTAGCTATGTCTTTGTGGAGGCTAACCATAGCTATGTCCTTGTGGAGGCTAACCATAGCTATGTCTTTGTAGAGGCTAACCATAGCTATGTCTTTGTGGAGGCTAACCATAGCTATGTCTTTGTGCAGGCTGACCCTAGCTATGTCTTTGTGGAGGCTAACCATAGCTATGTCCTTGTGGAGGCTAACCATAGCTATGTCTTTGTGGAGGCTAACCATAGCTATGTCTTTGTGGAGGCTAACCATAGCTATGTCTTTGTGGAGGCTAACCATAGCTATGTCTTTGTGGAGGCTAACCATATCTATGTATTTCTGGAGGCTAACCATAGCTATGTCTTTGTGGAGGCTAACCCTAGCTATGTATTTGTGGAGGCTAACCATGGCTATCTCTTTGTGGAGGCTAACCCTAGCTATGTATTTGTGGAGGCTAACCCTATGTCTTTGTGGAGGCTAACCCTACCTATGTTGCTTTATAGGCTAACCCTAGCTATGTTAGTTTGGAACCTTATCCTAGCTAAGTTTTTTATGTCATGTTGGTTAGCGACGTGTTTTTTGCACACTGCTCCAAAAAAAGAAAAAGGATGGTAGCTCCTTGCATTCTGATTCTCCTTTTTTAAAAACATTTTATTCCAAACTGCTGCTTCTTTGTAAAAGTTGAAACCCTTCACCTCGTGTGCAGGAGAGGATTCTCCCAAACCGACAGTCTCAAAAGACCACTGCTGCAAGTGTAAATGTATTCAGCTGTGTGACCGGGAAACAAATCACTGCTGAGAAAGCTTAAACCATCCCAGTGTGGTTCACGCAACCACAGTTTCTACACCGCTACACTCTTATTTTATTTTTTCCCCTCCATCATTCATATAAAACCGCACGTGCGATCATTCACATGCACCAGCTCCTGCCTGTTGCTGCATGTTTGTTTAAGATGGTGGGAAGTGAATCTCCCTCCGGCGAATTCTTTCACTGTAATATCTGTATCTCATCCGTTTCAGGTAATACCTTTTCATGCATCACATGGCTTTTGTTGCCACGGACGATGCGACGTCTTGAATGTAACCGAGACACGAGAGCGCGTGCATTCGGAGGGGGGGCAACAACGCCGGATTTTCCTTTCAGCTACATTCTGCTTTTAAACAGCTTAAACAGCCGCCGACAACAACAACGTTAATCCGGCTCCCTTCAGATGTGATCTGATCTAATCTGATGCTGTCTCATCTGATCTCATCTTTGCACAATTTGAAATATTCTCCGCATTTGTCTTAATAAAGACACTGGGGGGAGGACAAAAGGCATGTGATCACATGAGACATTTTGAGGCTAAAGATCATGTGGTTGAATAAACATGTGAAATCCCATCCTTTTTTTAAATTAAAACTCCAAACAGGGCTGTTGAACACAATGACTATTTCTAGCCAGTAGGATCTTCCCCTTTTTATTTATTATATTTTGTTAAGATGAGAGCCTGTGTTGCTCTTTTATCTCCGTATTTCGTCACTCGAGCTGCAAAAAGACTGTTTTCTTTTCATTATTCCACATCTGAGCAATAAATCCAAAGATAAATACAGCCGGGCATGAAGAAAACATAGCATCATATAATTTATTTGGAAACATTTCTCCGTGAGTTTGAACCGTGGCGTTGTGAAATGATAGGTTCAGCTTGAGCAGGATGACCTCTAACCTCTGACAGACTGTCCTCATAGCGTTGCTTCCGTACAACTTTATTGATCCTTTTACTGGGAATTTGACAAAGAAGGGAATTGATCCTTATGAGTCTGTATTGTATTTTAAGGGCCACTGTATGACTGATTCTAATCTTCAAACATCAGCGTTAGGGGTATTTACGTGAAGGAACACGCCCTCCATTGATTGTGGATTGCTGATACTTAAGGCTCGTATTACTGGTGCAGTGATGTAACATGTGATACCTCTTAACGGACCGCTCAACATTTATTGCAACATTCATAGCACTCGGGCCCCTTAAAAATGGCTGCACTGCAGTTTTTAGAACAAGAGCTTTGCAGGCGGGCCCCCGTCCAGGAAGTCAGCAGCAGGAAAATCACTTTTGGCATGCTGCCTGTTTGTGGCGGGGTTTTTTTTCCTCAATTAATCACATTTTATTTTATTGTTAATCGCAAAATAGTTTGGAATTAAGACACTTAGTGGTGCGGGAGTGGAGGCATTATGGTTTCAGTTCGTCTGCCTGGTCCACTCACAGGACCCGACATCTTGGAGGGAATTTATCTGCAAATTCAGCAGAAACGCCTACCTTGACTCAAAGATGAGATCATGTTTTACTTTATATTTTCTATTATGATGAACATGCTTCATACTTTATTGCAGGCCAATCGTCACTGGTGTGCCATGAATCCTGTGATGGTGAAGGATCCATCAGTTGGATCCTCCGAATCAGGGAAAAGAAGGCCACGTTTCTGCATATAAAGGAGTGTTTGAAATGGGACGCAACTAAAGATATATCATCGATATTACAGTGATAGTGTATAGGAAATACTCCAACCCACAAAAAAAAGAATAATACATTCATCTATTTATAAAAAAAAGGCTTCATTTTTTTCCCTGTTGAATGCACACAAGTCTATTTCTGGTTGGGACCACTGAAACATGCGAGACCCCTCTGACCCCCCCGTGGTACAGCACACGTCCAAGCGCTCATGTGTGTCAAAGCGATATGCGTAGACAAAGCCTCCCATTTAGCCCACGCATAATTGAGGTGCTCCAAATTCCCTAAACACCAGCAGCGTAATGAAGAAGCCATATTTTGTGGTGTCGTGAACTGGAACGGCACTCACAGGGGGGACCGGATTGAAACCAGCTCCTCTGGGGGGGGACTCTCATAGCAACACCAGAACCTCCCCCCCGAAGGCTCAGAATCTGGAGGATATTCTGTTAGACACCTGCAGAAATGTGTTTTTCATTTTTAAAAAAAAATAACTGCAAAGTGTGTAGTTTAAAGCAATATGCAGCAAATTTTATTTAGTGCAGAAAAACACAGTACAGGGAGTGTTCTTGTGCATTCTCACCATTTTTTTTAGCCACCATTTTCTGAAAGTTCAACAACACATCGTAGATTGAAATGTCAAAAACACACGGAGGGGGAATTGTGTCGCCTAAAATATACAAATATGGATTTTCACATGCCTTCACGTCAGGAACACAACGAAACAAGAGAGTTCACAACGACAACGCATAGGTGGGGGGAGGGGAGGGGAGGGGGCGTCCACGTGAATATTAGGAAACATAATCTAATAAGAACCAGCAATAAATAAAAAGCATCGATCGTTGTGGTTGGGAGAAGTGACGAGGCAATAAGGAGATTTTGGTCGGGGGTTGTGGGATGGGGCTCTGTAGAGCTTCCTGATTGGCAGATGCCTCCCTGAAAAAGGACAGTGGTCACCGATTTGGCCACGCTGTGAAAGGAGGGGGTTGAGCCTGCGCCGCAACGCCACATTGTGGAGCGTACAATCATCTCTACAATCCTCCTTCACATGCTTTATTTTGATTTTTTTTGTATTCTGCTCGACTGTTGCGGCGCTGCGGACGACACGACAGAAGGGGATGTACAAGAAGAGATTATCTAAATATACGTGTTTTCTTTTTTTTTTTAGTTCTCTACAGTATGGCTTTGATGTCATTTCTAGGCTGTAAAAGCTGCGCCCAAATATCCGCACCGATTTTACTTTTCTCTATCGAGTACATTATATTGTTGTCAAGCATAATAAGAAGTGGATGTAGATAAACATACAAGCAGAGGGAGAGGGGATAATAAGTCCGTAAGCATGTTTTTTTTTGAGGGGGGGTGGGTCACTGTACAGAAGCTGAAGTGTATAGATGGGGTGCTGCTCTATGCCGATGATGTGAAGCTATAAGCGGCTTTGCTCCAATTATGATCGGGAGCAAAAAGCTTTTTATTCACACCCAATCCACCGCCGCCGCTCTCATTCGTGGCGACCATGCTGTGCTCGGCGGAAACCCCCCCCCCCCCCCCCTCCTCGTTTGGTCGCCTTCGGGGCGGAAAAGTGAAAACGAGGTCAGGCTAACAAAGCAAAGTGAAAACACGGCATTGATGAAGGAAGAAAGGAAATACAGAGAGAGAGGCCAGTATGTGGGGCAGGATAACGGGAGCTAAATGTCTGAAAACGAGCTAAAACACTAAAATATATATAGAAATAAATTAGGATTTAATGTGATGCCTTGACAAATCTAACCTGAAACATCTTGACACGTCTTGTGCAACAATGCCGAACTACGTTAGCAAAGTGCATCCGCGCAAATGGCTTATCAACAGTTAATTAGCTGTTTAAGGGAAACAAAGGGGGTATTTGGGAATTTGCTGTTGTGAGATCGCAAAGGAAAAAAATGTATATTCCTGCTCGATAAAGAGATTTGAACCTGTATTTTGTTTTGCATGCAAAACCCCGTGACTGAGCACGGGGGAACTTTGATCAGCCTTCCGTTTGATGCTGAATTTGTATCAAACTCCTTTCTCTCCTTTTAAAAAAAAAAAAAAAAAGAACAAAGTGACATTTAAAGCAGAAATGTTTAGCTCACACTAATCCTCAGCTTCTACGAGTCAAAGGGGGGGCATGTCCGATGTCTTAAGGAACATGCCTGCAGACTCACCGTGACCTTTTTTCCGGTCGTGGGGTCACCTTCATCTAACTCGCCCTGAACAATCTCCGAGCCTCGAATCCACAAGGATTATCGCAACGTCGCATTTCACATAGAAATGACCGGCTTGCCGTTATACTTTCTCTGAGTTGTGCCTGTTGCCAGGCAACATTAAGCTTCTTTAGATTCTGACAGGTAGCTATTTACAGCCTCCAGACGGAGGCTCTGTTTTCAATTACGTGGATCCCGGCCCCCCTGATCTTTCCGTGCAAGTACATGTTTTATCAAGAGGCGTCTTTCACACATTTTTTTGTCAAATAAAAAAAAAAGTTACGGCATTACAGATTAATCCGCTTTCTAATATAATTAGGATGATGCAGATATCTGATGCCCAAAATGAACTTCAAAGTAAAAGTCCACTACTTTGATGGGATCCCTTTTTAAAAAAAAAAGATCTCTGTTTCTTTTTTTCCATTCTAAATCGTTTTTTCAATGATTTGATTGATTCACAATGTGTGCCAAAAACGTGCTTCTTCCTTGTTTACCTCAGTCTGGAGAACAAGTGGAGAGGAGCAAGCACTGAAAAGGTCCTTCTACGGTGGTCTCCCTTTGTCATGTGACCACTTCAAGCCTCTGGCTGAAAATAGGGTTTTCGTGTAGGTCGGGTTTTGTGAATGTACACAAACATGGACTAAGTGTGAGTGATGTTCAACAGCTGGATATAAAGGGAGGCAGGTGGAGGCACATTCAGAGTCCGGGAGCTTATCTGAGCTGTTTTCTAACTTCTTAATCCTGTATCTCTGCCGTACAGGCCTCACACAGATTTGAAAACACTTTTATATACAAGCTACGCTTTTTACTTGAGGTGTCTATTCAAAACGCCTGCCAAGCCAAATCCACCTTAATCCGTCTTACTGAGTGTATGTCAGGTAATTATTTGAAAAGCATGTCAAATCCAGTTGTGGGGGGGGGGGGGGGGGGGGGGGAGAAAAAGGGGTTTGATATCAAACTCAGGAGTGATGTCATCAGCAAATCTCTGAGGGAAGGAGTGAGCGAGCGAGGTTGCAATTTTTAATATATTTTTTTCTGTCCTCAAAATAGAAAAAGAGGTTACAGTCCAATAATAATTCTAGTAATTAGTGAGATTATTATTAAAGCGATTGGAGAGCTTTTTTAGAAGCAGGTCAGTGTGCTACATAGATCATACATCAGGGGGGGAGGGGCCATGGATGAAGCTGTGTGTGTGTGTGTGTGTGTGTGTGAGTTGTCAGATATGTACAGGACTCATTCATTTGTATGGTGTGCTTCATATTTACTGCTGCAAGTGTCTTTTCTTTCGGTCTCGGGGGGGCCGACAGCTGCCGCGTGTCTCTCTGTCTTTTCCCGTCTGTCTGATCTAAAGGTGACGGAGCTCGGGTTCGCCCGCTGGCATCTGCTCCCAATCATTATCAAGTGTTTATTTAAGGATGCGGAGGGTTTTTGTTACCCAGCTGGGTTGCACCGGAGTAACCCGAGTATCCCTGCCGAGGAGCTCTCGGCCGGCGGATGAAGCGGCGGTTGCATATATAGACGAGCGGACGTCTTTCTATACCTTCTGGCCCCGCCGGAGGTCAAAACTATTCGTGGTCGTGTAAAGATAGTCGAATCGCCCTGAGGCCCGCTAGCTTCTGGGTTGTTTTCTACTTAGTCACTTTTGTGTGGACGGATCGATCCATTTGCGCCATACCAGAAATATCTTTACTCAAGGGCCCCTTACTGGCACCTGGCAAAGCTTTCAAGCACCAGAGAATGGAGTTTGCTCTGTTATCGTATCATAATACATGTTGCGGCGACAAGTGAGCAGACTCCGTTAGCCAAGGAAGAGCATGAGAAACGGCCCAAAAGGTCAGGAATTGAATGCTCGAATGTTGGCGAATAAACGTGCTAACAGTCTTTGGGGTTTTCAGACGGGTCTAGAAACAACCAAGAGTGATACGAGCAGCTACCTTAGCTTATTTAGCTAGCTAGCTGTGCTCCAGTTAAATAAACAGGCCAGAAATTAGAAGCCTGCTTCAGTCTAACTCTGTCTGGCAACCGAGATGCGTGAGAGAAAACAATCTCTTGCGTTGCCAGACGTCTCCTTCCCCATTTAATCAGATTAAAAACAAACGGTGGTAATTATTTAGCACGCCTCCTCGTCGTTTGGACTATCGCTGACGGAAACGATGGAAAACCTCACACGCTTCATTCAACCCACTCCAGCGGTCGCCTCCAAATGAATCCGTATGAATATTTGAATGGATTTCCACCAGGTTGCTTGTTGCTATTAAACGATGTTGGGGGGGGATGATGGAGATGCATAAACACCTGATGATCACTAATGCGGGCGAATCATTTGGACGTAGCGCGCATGCTACGGCTCGTGTGCCTGCTTTCCATCACGTATTGATCTCGCCTGCAGAGCAACAAAAAAAAATTGCCTCTTGACTGTGCGAGGTGGCGAGCAGTTTCCATGACCACCACCTTCCACCGTAACCTGCGAGATCAGACCTCGCAGGGAGGCAATCCAATATGTTGATGCAGAAGGTGATCTCACACCTGAGACAGTCGCCCGGGTGTTACTTTCACCCTCGCAGAGTGACGGCGAGATGACGATGGCGGAAAGAAAAGAAACTGGAGAGTGTGCTTCTGTTTGTTTTTGGGGATTCGTTGTTGGTTTTTTTGTGCGTTGAAGGATGTGTGCTTGTTCTGTCAGTCAGCAGAGACAGAGAGAAGCTTCTTTTTTTTGGCTTTTTTTTTTAAGTACAACTTCTGTCTCGGCTTGTGTTGCAGGGGTGAGCGAGGACGAGGGGATAAAGGGAAGTCACATGTTCGTTATAGGGTGGGGGGGGGGGGGGGGGGCGTTTGCGAAGGTTTATTTGGTGACGGGAGGTTACAGTATTTTGATCATGCTTGATTATAAATTCCAAATCTCCATCTTTTTCCCTCCCCCCATTGTTCCCTTCTGTCCTCATCCTCAATATCAGTCGATCTCATGCAAAAAGGCGTTTCATGACACTTTGCATAATATGACAATAAATCCTCAACAATTGAAAACCCCTTCTCCCACCCCCCCCCCCCTCCCAAAACCACTCATCTCAATCATTAACTGTTTTTCTGTACATCTGCGGATTTTTTTTTTATCGTTTCATTCTTTTTTTTCTCTTTTTTTTTAATAATCAGTCACTCTACTTCTTTTTCTTCTGGAAGCGTCTGAACTGGTTTTGGATGGCGAGCGCTGCCTTCTCCGTCTCCGGTGCCTCCAGGTCGATGTCGACCTCCTCCTCTTCCTGTTCCTGAGGCTTCGCCGCCGACGCCTTCTCTGGAGGGGGGAGGATGGCACAGGAAATGTCAATATTTCAGTTCATTAGAAGCATTTCAATCACTTTTTCCTTTGTGACCCCCGTCTTAACAAAAAAACATCATGGGACAAGATTGAAGCTCAAAAACAAGCCCATCTCCAATAGTATGAGAAGTAAATGACAATGAAGAAAAGCACTCAAATATGCTGAACTGACAGTAACAAGCCAATGTTTGTTGGCGCTTTAAAAAAAACGCCGTTCTAATCTGAAAATGCACAGAGTGGTTTGGATGAACAAACAGCACTGAGCCCAATCGTCTAGAATCACTTCGAAATCTTGTGCTCATTAAAGACGAAGGAATTTGTGGATATTCTGCAGCCAAAGATGTCACTTTTATTATTCTCAATCCATGAGGAACGACTCATTCCTCCCCATAATACGACCAAAAATGCTCAGTCGGCTAACAGGACTTCGTGTTCGGAGTGAAAGGCAAAAAGGAAATACTCCCGCTGGGAAGAGGAGAGAGATATGAAAAGCAACCTCATCCCCCTCCGCCGGCTGAGCCGGGCCCGTGGTGCATTGATAGGCGGTATAAAAAAAAAAATCTGCAGTGCTGGAATTGGTTATTGATGAGCAACGTTGCACAAAAAAAAAGTTAAGCCGCAGCCAACTTTTTTCCTGGCTGACAACACTGGTGATTGCTGCCAAAAAGGACGTCCGTGTCTTGGTTTGCTTAGCTCATGGAAAAATCAGTTGTCTGACCTCTAAAGGAATGTCAAGTTTTGTTGTTTTTTTTTTTTGCATTGTGGAGAGAGTGAGAGAGGAGGACGAAGATAAACAGAAAAGAATGGTTTACACATATTGTTTATGATTCCCCTGACAAGTTTGTATCTCCGGTGTGAATGGTGGATGCTGAAAAGTCAACTACTTAAATGTGTAAGAAGAGGATGAAGTTGAAAAGTTGACCTACAGCAAAAAAATGGCATATTTTTACGGTTTGTGGAAAAGCATAAATTGTAAAAGAAAAAAAAGTTCCTGGCAGCAATGCTCTGTTACGTTTACGAGCATTTCCTTCAAACCTAAAATGGAAAATTTTGTAGATTTAGCTTATATGGAATGTAGCCTCGAGGACGCTTCAGGCCAAAAAATCAATCAATCAATCAATAAAGAGTGCAAAAATGAGTCTGCGAAATTAACTAAAATGATTCTGAGCTAATGTTACATCCTTAACATTTATTTCTACTAAAGGAGTGTGAGGAAGTTTGCAACGAATCCAAAACTTTTATTACATTTTTCGTGGGCGAAGGTCGCTGCATCTGGCAGCTTTTGCACCAGCAGATATTCTTGCTACCACAATTAAATACGGAATTTAAAAACGTAAAGAATATTAAAATGGTGCATTGGCCACTATTTTTAAGGACTTCTCTTTCTCGCTACATTTGTCCATTTATTAGAATCGGGAAAGTTTTGGAGGAAAGGTTGACTATATGAAAATATTAAAGTAATGAAAGAGAAAAAGCATCCACAACTACTATCTACAGCTTTGTCGTACGTAGCACCCTTTATCTTTCAGGGAAAATATGAGCACAAATAATCCTGAAGACTCAGAATCTCAATGAATAAAGCTGTCAAAGGGTCTGAAAAGTTGCCAATCTTGCAACAAAGTTGCCAAGTTGGCCAACGGTGAGCAGCAGTTTTCCTTTTAGTGCTTTTACGCAACCGAAAAGCTACTTTTCCTGGTTAATTTCAACATCGCAATGTGCAAATTCTATTTTTTTGCTTCCGATCTGGATGAAAACCTTAATTACGGGAAGCATCGAAAGTGGACGTCGTTATAGAAAGTGTGAACAAAATTGAGACGTACCTTTGTTGTCGGCTGCAGTCGTCTGGCTGCATTTAGCGGAGTTAGTGGATGCCAGCTGTGGAGAAGAGAAAAAAACACTTTAAGCGACACATTCTGTCATGTTTTATTTGATTTTTTTTCTCCACCTGAGGGAAGCTGCAATAAACACTTCAATCCAACATATGCACAACGATAAAGAGACTCTGATTGGCGATTTAATTGTAAGTGTCAAGATTTTTATTAATAAACATTGCAGCTCCCACACACACACACACACACACACACTGTGTTGTGTTACTGCCAAACGGTGCAGCCCGGGAGCCACTTCCTGGCAGACGGTGCGAGGTGCAAGAAGACTCCACGGCGTCTTCGAATGGACAGCGATGGACTCGAAATGACACATCCGCTCTGCAGGGAGAGCTGAATGGCGGGAAGCTGAATGAGTGGAAGCCAGGTTCTCCTACATCTTGGCGCGTGCCAAAAAATGTTTTATAGTTTACAGTGAGAAAGGAAAACCAGAGCATGGCTCTTTTATCTGTCTCACTGAAATGCTACTGATTCATATGATATCATATTATATTTCATGGCTCTCCTACGGAAGGCCCTGCAGTGTTAATGCAACAAATGTGAGGCAAAATTAGCCATTTGCTACTAACAGGGGGATCCTGGGTGAGAATCCTGCGTTTATTTGACCCTTCCGTCCACCAGCCTTCAAACTACATGGACTTTGTCACTCTTTATACTACGCCTTATCCTACCTGACTAACTACCTTTTTTTAGAGGTACTTCTGCAAACTACAGTGCACTTAGATGGTAACGTTCAACTTAGCAAAACTTAGCAACTCCCTAGCAGACACAGTAGAGCCTTTAGCAGCTAACGAGTCCAATATTTCCATCAGAAACTGGTGGAGACCAAAAACGGAGCTTAAAGAAGAGTTAATGTTACGTTTGTAAAGTGGCCATTGCAACAATGAATGAAGTTGGCTGGAAAAGTAGGCAACTGTTTGCTAACATTTTTTTAAGGTGTTGATGTTCATTTTCTTTGAGCTAAAGTTAGCTAGCAATCAAAAGTGGGGGTTTATTTTGTGGAACTTCGTGGCATTCGCTCTGTGACTGTGATTGTTATTGTCGCCTCACTACAGGTGTTGCTTTTATGTCATGCAGCAACAAATGACTTCCTGTTGCTTGCAGATTTCTTTGCGTAGAAGATGTTGCACTCTTCCGCCGGAGCTGTTCTTTTTCCTTCATCAAACACGTCTCCTTCTTCTACACTTAACTAAACAAACTTTTACTCGGACCTCCATTAGCCGGCGTACTTTTACTCCTTTTCCCATGCTGCTTTTTTTCTCCTTCTGTCCTTTAAGCTCTACTTGCCGTTCTGCCACCACACTATTAGTGTTTCTCTTGCGGATGTGTGAGTCAGTGATACAGGAATGAGAGACACAAAGTGAAGAAAACTGACAGACGTAGTAGGAGGGAGATTTAGATTTAGACAGATTCTGCCATTATGCAATATCGTAGTATGTGCGTGTCAAAGTGTGTGAGTTTAAGTGTGTGTGTATCTATCCTTGCTTAACTCTGTCCTTATTGTGCTTTATGATCCACACAGCAAATGGCCCATGCATAACGCAATCTCCGACAGAGCGTGAATGAGTTGGTGAAGAGAGGCCTGTCACTCTGGCCCTGCCAATAACTCAGAGTCTGTGTGTGTGTGTGTGTGTGTCTACAGGCATGCATGAGCGCATGTTTGTGCTGATGTGCTCATTTGTGTGGGAGTTTTTCTCTCATGCAGTGTGTGTGTGTGTGTGCAAGACGCATGTGATTTATGTGTGTGTGTGCACACGTGCAAAAGGAGGCCGTCGGGTCAACAGCCAATCCGCCGGCCCGCGTTCGAAGCCAGACAGGGAAGACAACTAATGTTCAGTGACTGCGAGTGTATACAGTATGTGTCTGGTTTGGAGGAAGGGAGAGAGAGAAAAAAAAGGGAGAGAGAGGTTAAGGCGAAGGAGGGGAGAGACAAAGTGCTGGGAGAGAAGAAATTCAAATGACAGGCAAAGGGGGCGAAGAGGTAGGGAACAGCACGGAGAACAAAACTGCAATTTCAAAGTGTCAAATTTAATTTGAAAGTGGCTTAATGAGCCACGGGAGGTGAGAGTTGCTGCGTTCCTGCTGTAGGACTTTCTCCAGCTGAGTCACCGTAGGAGGAGCACACAGGTGTTACTAATGACGCTAACGAAGAGCAGAGCAGAGCAGAGCACAGACACACACACAGACATGTCTGTGTAACTATGACAACAACCAGTAGCTGCAGCTAATGAATGCAAAGCCTGGTAAATATGCCCTTTTCAAGGTGGTGTCACTACTATTAACGCAGAGAAAGAATCACCCATCTTTTATCATTTGGATGTTTGAGAAGAAAAAGGAGCGACAACAGTGAGTTTTTCCTCCAGAGTCACTTTTCTGACAGCTAGCTAGCGGTTAGCTAGGTCGTCTCGAGTGCGAATGACATGTCAGCCTGTGCACATGACTGTTAAGCCTTATATCATAATTTTAGGCTGACACTTTTATTATAATTTTTATTTGAGCTGGATTTTGGGGCTGTGAAGCTATCCCGTTAGCTTAAGCCGGCTACAGTGCAGATTAGCATCAGTTCTCGGTCAAAACTTGACATTGTCAAACACGACTTACCATGATAGTTTGGCTATTTTTTTCCAGATGCTATTCATGTAGAAAAATCCATCCATACAGTCTTGTTTTCAAACTGTGTAGACCAGAAGCCTCCAGTTCATATTTAGCTTTATTGTTAGCTTTGTGGGTTAGCGGTGATGTAGCCTAGCGTATTTGTTTTGGGAGTGAGCCTCCCATAGTACGGTTACGTGAGCATAAAGTAGAAAGATGAACTCAGGCTGCATAACGGCTAACGTTAAATTCACTGCAACACAAGATATTAAGTCTGTGCTCCCTTTTTCTCCCATTCTTCTTCACAGATGGCCCAGCTAGAGAGGTAATATAGCCTTAAAATAAAGCTACATATCTGTCATTTTATATAGAAGAAACAGATGTACACATAAATAAAAGAAAATGTGCAATTCCTCTCCCTCACCCCCCCCTACAAATTATTCAGCTCTATTTGAGGGAGAGCATCTTGCTGCAGCACTGCAGTCATGCTGAGACATCAAGGCACCAGACAACGAGCGAGAAAATGAGCATCAACGGTGCAACAGAAAGAGAGACGGCAGTAAAACAAAAACCGGTGAGTTAGAGAGAGAGAGAGAGAGAGAGACTGCAAAGATATGAGTGAGTGTGTCTGCAGCAACACTGCAGAGAGGGGAAGAGAGGGAGTATGTACGGCATTTGCACACATCACACGGTGCAGAAGTGCAGAAGCGTTTCGGGTGAAAAGGCATTAAAACAGGCTTTTACTCCGAAAGGATCCTCTCTTTTTGAAGCTTAGAGAGAGAGAGAGAGAGAATTTGGCCTTGACAAACACGAGGAGGGAAAAATAAATCAGGAGGCGAGGTGTCAAACGATAAAATACACACAAAAATCACATTTGGGGTCTGCATCGTTTGGGAGAATGAACCAATTTAAATCAAGCCACTACCTTTTTGAGTGTGTTTTTAGTTTGACAAACTGTGTCAATAAAAAGCTCATGTGAAGAGAAACTGGGAAAGGAATTCAAATTGGTACAACCCTCATTTTTGTGGCTCAGAATTAAAGCCCGACCCTGTTGGGGCCGTCGGAGTATGTTTTCTTTTATCATCTCCTTCTCTTCTCTAACTCCCTCCTGGTGTCTTTTTTCCTTTTTAGTGTGCGAGAGGAGCTTAATTCTAATACTGTACTGGATATGTGCAGTTGGTTGTCTGGCAGACACAGTTGGGTGATAATGACCAAGGCGAATAAAACGGGTACTCAGGCACCCCGTTGCGGCAGGATAGGACATTCGTATGAATTTAATTTGACCTTTACTTTTATGCTAATAATAAATCAAGCTTTGAAAAGAGAGTACATGGTGTACAATGGTCAAACAGTTGGACTAATATGAATGCATGAATCTGTAGGCAACGGGACAAGATTTTGATATCTGAATAGACCACATTTGAGCAGGCTTTTGTTGAACCCATTATCCTCTAATGCTAATTTAGCTACTTATCTAGATTCCTATGCAGATGTGTTTATACAGATTATCTATAGACATTCATGTGAGTTGCTAATCGGACTGTACTGTGAATGGCACACGGAAGAGGAAGTCTTGCTCTCGGTATCCGTGATCTAGATAGCTAACACCAGAACCACCAACATGTAGGCCGTCCCCCCAGGGTATGCTTTAGGGGTGAGGCAACCTTGTGATTGACAAGTTGTTAGTGGAGCCTGACTACCGTCACTACCACGCCATCAAAGCCACTAAATTTGTTAAAGGCTTTGCACCAGAAGCCACATCGAGCCAGATGCAATAAGGTTGCCTCTCTTGTTCGTCAGATTCACCCGTTGCTCCTCTGCAGTCCAGATATGGTCACGCAAAAAAATCCAGGGTGACGATGGCCAAAATTCCGAACTCAAGGCTTCATATCCGACTACAGTGGCTTCTTAGTCCGGCAAGCGTGCACAACAAGTCATGTTTTTGCCTCTACAAATCTCAGTCAGTGAAGTTTCTATTAAAATTGGTTGATTGGTGTAGTGAGGCCATTTCGTCTTTTACCCTAGCAACCAGAGTCACCAAGTTTCCAATCACTACTAATTCTTGGCGCCACCATGTAGTTTCTAATTACCACTTTGGAGCCTCTCAGCTTCTGGGTAAAAAATCTCCTGGGGTTGGTTTCCAATTTACAGATTTCCACTGCTTCCATTATCATCTCCTTCCCCCCGTCCTGGCCACCCTTAACGTTCCCACTCCTTCTCTTAGGGGTCATTTCAGGGTGTCACTCGGTTCACTTCAACAAAATCTCTACGGGTTTAAAGAAAACCCAGTAAAGTCACTGCAGGTAATCTGTGGCTTGGACCTGCTGGGAAATCCTGCTCGAAAATAGCATGTCAACACTTCCCTCACCCCCCTCCCACCACCATTAGTTTTGAAGGGCACTTAACCCCCTTTTGCTCGAGTGAAGCTGCTCCTGTGATCGACAGAAGATTAATGTTACAGCGCGGCGTGACTTCCCGTAAGAAAGTAACTGTGTTAACGCGAAGCACAAAGCAACCTTATTTGCCCTTAATTCGACTTTTCTCCTCTCCGAAAGACATTTCTGCTTCTAATGGTGTCAGAAAATCACTTTCCGAATCGGCTGAAATGAAGTTAGAAGTTGACCCCCTGACCCCCCCCCCATCCTCATATAATGATCCTCATATCGTCTATCCATCCTTTTATTCTTCTTCTCTTGTCCTTTCCACTTCCTTTGCCGTTAATCACAAATGACTAGCTTGGGATTTGTCCTTATCACCCCACCCTCTGCTTTTTTAGTCAGGGATTTCCCTCTTTTTTTTTTTATACATTTAGCGTTAGCGCTGTGATTCACGAGCCTCGGAGAGTGGCTGAGAGAAAAGAGGGAGGGAGGGAGGGGAGGGTAAGGATGGGAGACAGAGACAGATTGCAGCATTTAACAGCTCGCCCTGGGGAGCTGCTGAAGGTGATAGAGAGAGAGAGAAAGACACATATGGAGAGAGAGGGTGAGGCGAGATAGAAGAGAAAGAGACGTGCGTTGTTGCGGGAAAAAAAGTGAGAAAGATTGGAACGAACACGGCCTATTCAGGAAAGACTCGCCTGGCGTAAATGGAGTCCAGATGGAGCGCTCATACTGTACACATATATATACAGACGCAGGAAACGCATGACCCCCCCCCCCCCCTCTCTCTTTCTACTCTACTCTACTCACGATGCACTTCATTTACAACGTGAGTTTCCTCCGGGGAATACACCTCTCCGAGCTGTTTTTCCTCACACTACTTCTACACATTTTCTTTTCATCCGAGCCCTAGCTACGAACCGTTCCCGCCCCCGATCTCGGAGCAGAGTTAAAAAAAAAAATGTAATAAATATTAAATGAGTTATATAAGGTCCTAGAGAGGCTGCTTGCAATTGTCAGGGATGATTAAAATCACAAACCCTCCCGGTCTACTGTTTGTCCTGTATGTTGGAGAATCCGAACCAGGCAGTGTTTTTTGGGAGGGATTTGGGGGAGGGGGGGGCTTATTTTGGGGGGTTCAATCTGCTTTAGGGTTGGTTTATTTTATTATTTATATCAAATTCATTTAATCTGTTGATTATTTTCCCAATTAACTGATTAAAACCACAAAGATATTCAATGTATTATCGAAAAAGACTTTAATTAACGGAGATGGTTAATTGATTTCGATCCGGCTTTTTTTGTTTGCTCATTCTTTACTCCGTGACATCTGACATTCCACTGCAACATCGCATTTAATCAGTCTTTACACCTGAGCAAGCTGCTCTTAATTATTTCGTTAGCTTAAATTAGCTTAAATTATTTTACATTCATATGGCAGCTGTGAGTGCGTTTAACCTCTGCAGGAACAAGACCTCAAAGTTGACTTGATCTCTCCCAGATAATTCACTAAAACTGTGTTTAATGATTCAGTACAAAAGTTTATCGTTTTTGGATTGCTGTTTTTTTTTTTACAATTTTGCACTTTATCCAATACAATATGCCGCATTTTGAAAAATCATCAATTTCCTACATTTTCGGAGGCTGATGTCTCCGTTAGCCTCCGTTAGCCTCCATTAGCCTCCGTTAGCCTCACTTTGGAAACCACTGTCATATCATCATTATTTATGAAATCATGTTCATCGTGTCATCTTTATTATGAAGTCACGCCTTTTGAGAATCTGGGAGGGGCACTACTGTTGATTTGGACAAACTAAACAAAAGGCAAGTAAGTCATAGCCAGCTACGCTAACTTCCTTGCATTAACAGTAAGATGATGCTAATGATTGATAGCCAACACTTTTATGGGCTTGTTGAGGTTCAAAGCTTCAATGCTTCAAATCATCTTTTTAAATGTTGGAAAATAGCTACCGTAGTCCTAACACGGAAACATTAGGAGAAACCAAAACCAGTTGACTAATCTGCGTAAACGTTTTTTTCGTCAATCATGCTTACGTTTTTAACGGGACAATAACGAGAGTGTTCAGCCCTTACGCATGAGACGACAATATTTCAGTAACGATGAAATTTAAAACGCTGTCTTGGGGAAACCGGCCGACAAGATGAATGGGTACTGGAAAAAAGTGCTAACTAGCCCGGCGGGAGGACGCAATAATTACGTGTCAAAACGAGGTGAGGTACTGGATTCATCACTGATTGGTCCAGAGGGAGGAAGCATCCCGTCATGGGAGGTGTTTAGTTTTCACGAAAAAAAAAAGGGTTAGCAGGCTTTATCTGGGGATTTCTTTGTCTACAGCTATCCATCTCTTATACCCCGGCTTCTTTCTTCCTCTTCCCTTATATAACGTACGCCTTTCCAGGGGCTTTATTTTTTGTTCATCCACCTTTTATACTTTCCACGAGTGCTTAGCTTTTTTTAAAGCATGAGCAGACTCACGCTCTTTTCATCTCCATCTCCTGCACTCTACCCTTCAATTTAACACCCACCCGGTCATTGTTTCCCTCTCAGCGACGCTGTATTCCCCCATCGCCGGCCTCCTCCTCCGCCTCCTCCGAGAACACTCGAGCCAACGGTCCGCAGTCCAGATGTGCTACCGTACAAGCTGAACATCTGCTCTTACTGTACATTAAACGGGGGCTGAGCTGTCCTGATGAACATTGGACCCTGACGTGGTTTCGATTGAGATTATGTTCTTATCGGGAATGTATTGTTTTAACAAATGTGCTTTTGGCTCCAAAGCTTGACAGCCTGCATTTTAACAGCTTAACCTATAGGGAAGCTCCGCTGCAAGTATTAAGCGAAACGTACTCAACATTACGTCATCAAAAACGAAGGCAAAATAAATAAAAGCCTCGATGCATTTAATCATCACACATCTGTGTGTCTCCTTTTGATTTTTTGTTTTTTTCCCCTCCATCTGCTAAACTCGGCTCCCCTCGGCTCCTCTCCTGGAGCCGTAACAATCTCCTCCTCCTCCTCAACGCGTCGTACCTGCCCACTAAAAATAGCACAACGCCGGTTAATGGCTTTATATAAGTCGGTGGGTGTGGGTCTGCGTGGCGAGAGAGCGATGCAGAAATAGTTATGATTCCTGGGGGTAGACGGCCAGAATAATAAACCATAAAAATGGAGATGAAGATCTTATTCCAGTTATGATAATATGATCACATTATTAACTATTTTAAGTATCTTTTCATGAGAAAATTCCCTCAAAATCGTCTATAACGTCATCGTTATAGTAGCACAGGTGTACGCTACAGTCATTTAGGGTTCATCTCCTGGGAAACACAAATGTCTGAAAAACAAATTGGTGCCGATCCATGTTGAAATGTTTCATTGACCTGCTGGCGCTGCTAGATGTAAAATTCAGAGGATCACCAAAGTCATGAGGGTTCAACCTCTGGGGAACACGAATGTCTGGAAAAAAAATTGGTGCCAATCCATGTTGAAATGTTTCATTGACCTGCTGGCGCTGCTAGATGTAAAATTCAGAGGATCACCAAAGTCTTGAGGGTTCAACCTCTGGGGAACATGAATCTCATTTCCCTTGTTTCACGGGAAATCCATTCCATAGCCGTTTCGGCTAATTTGCTGCTTTCTCTGATTGCTCCGTTTCGTATGATTGTAAATGAAATATCTTGTGGGACCGAACACGTGATTTTAACTCGCGACGCTAGTTTTTGTCAGCAAAAAACATGAATAACTGAACTGGAAAAAAAAGACATACGTGGCCGAGATCCTAGTGTACAACGACCACTGGTCTTTTCTCGCATTTTAAAATACATTAAACGTCCGTGTGCTCTTTCAGAGGAATAAGTGCTGTTGATGACGGGGGGGGCAATTCAGCGGTGGCTTTGACATCTTCAAAGTAAATTTCGCAATTGATATTCAAAGCATGCATTCCTGCTTGTCAAACATTCATCTATTAGCATTTCTGATATCGGATACGAGCTGACGCAAACGGAAGATGATGGCGGGATAGAAAAGAAAACAGTACCTGCAGATACGTTTTTAGGTTCAACACACAAAAGGACAAGCTTCATTTTCTCAGCTCACGCTCTTTAAAAATGCACACTTACAGAACACATCTTAAGCCCGCGCACACACTAGGCTTAGTGCTGCACTCGCCGTCGGAGAGGGTAAGGAGAAAGAGGCATCAGAAAGCCTCTCAAAGCTCAGCAGAAATGTATTTATAGACAGAAATAAAAGGATTATACCTCCATGAAGGAGTGCAGGGGAAAGCCAGTGATTTCCAGACACGCCAGATGCTGTACAATCTCAGTTGGATGGGGCATGTAGGAGGGGGGAGGGAGGGAAGACGGAGTAAGAAGAGGGAGGAGAAGGGACTGACAGATGGAGGGAGACAGATTGACAAAGAGAAACATGGATCGGCGCTCTCGTAGTTTTACTTCACCAGCTTCCGATTGGCCTCCGAGCCACATCAGACCCGGGTAATTATCCCCTGCCAGCTTGTGAGCAATAGGGTGGCTTTTTGTGAGGGGGGGGGTAAGCCTGCTAAGTGATAATTACCAGTATAATGAGAAAGGCACCTTTTTTTCTTTCATTTTCTATGTGTGAGTGTCGCTGTTTTTGGATTACTGGCCTCATTTTTAAAAACTACTTTCCTTCCTAAAAAAATCCGCTTTTTGGGAGCGAGAGATAAAAAAAAGGGAAAATCCAACAAACAGCTGTCAAAGGTGGAACCGCTGCCAAAAAAAACACGTGTTACATAATAAACACCCCCCCTCCTGAACTCACCCCGTTCATATTCATGCAAATTTAAAATAAGATTAAAAAAAAGGCGTCCCCGTTTCCCCTCCCTCCCCTTTTTTTCCCCGACTTCTCCTGCGCCTCACGCTGTGCAGATGTTAGCTCCCGGATGTGCGCATTGCAAGTGCTAATACCCTGCATGAGTCCTCGCTCACTGTTGCTAAGGAGAATACAAGTCAAGGCTTTAGAGAGGGGATGGTGGGTGGTGGGTGGTGGTAGTGGTGGTGGTGGTGGGGGGGGGGGGGGGTCTGAATAGAAGCTCGTGAAAAGAAAGAGGAGGAAATGAGGCGGTGGGTGACAAGACTTCAGCTGGAGGAGACAGTCTGTCAAAGCAGTGGGGAGGTGCAGCGCGATCGCTCGTCGCCATTACTTCAACGAGACGAAAGGCTGAGGAGTTTAGGACGCCCTCGTCTTCTCCCGCACTTTAAACCGAGAGGAAGTTAAGGTTGTGCTACTGTGGAATCGGTGCGTAACCGTTGGCGACGAGTCGATACACGTTTTGCATCTCTGCAAAATGTGTTTTTGAAAAACCCCGACCTTGTGTGCAAAAAAGGCACAAGAAAGCCACCCCTGTTGGGATTGTGGCACGGCTGCGGCCTAATGTGTGAGGTCACGGGTTCAACTCGCATCAGTCCAAATGGCGAGCGGGATGGCCGCCAGAGATTACAGGGCGGTGTGCAGTGGCGTACGGTGCAGCGCTGCATTTTGGACATTTGAGGCCAAACAGATGGAGAAGGATGATTTTTTACTTGAAGGGGGGCAGGAAACGTACGAGGGGCGTTATGAGATTCAAGCATCGGATCTATTCTCTGGGTAACTAATCTGCTGATTCATCTCTCTAATGAGATTTTTTGGTTGAGGAATCGACGAGTTTACGTCATCGACAGTTGACGATCTTGTTCACCAAAGACAAGCTGGTTAGTTTCTCGGCAATATCATTCAGATGATGATCGACCAAAGAATTCTGAGTCGACTCGGACGGAACGAACCGATGTCCAGCTGTTACGGCTTCCTGAAACCCAATTCAACATCTGCAAGTGTTTTTTGATGTCGATCTCAGGACATTCTCCTCAAAAAAAACACCGGACTTTTCTAGGAACTCGGTGTACAAGTGACCAGCAGATGTTCCTACCATCGTTCCGTGGATCTCGACATCATCTGTTCGGGGTCGAAAGGCCGGCCACGCTTTCCCATCTGCCCCAGCGGCCGAGGACGGAGGGTCCCATTGGAGCGATGCTCCACTTCTGTGACCGAGCAGTGAAAGTAATGGCTC
This sequence comes from Chelidonichthys spinosus, assembly GCA_029853015.1. Classification (NCBI taxonomy): domain Eukaryota; kingdom Metazoa; phylum Chordata; class Actinopteri; order Perciformes; family Triglidae; genus Chelidonichthys; species Chelidonichthys spinosus. Next base: position 13,479,590 of record CM056843.1, on the reverse strand, counting down.
CGGGGGGAAACGCCGTGGCGTTGATGTGGGACTGATCGATTCCAGAGTTCAATGGTTATAACACTTCTACGCCCGATGCCACCTCATACCTACGTCAGCTTCTTCTGGGATCAGAAGTCACAAGTAGCCACGGGTGCAGACCACTTAACTACAGCCAGACTCAAGTCATATTTCCACTCATTTTCAGTTTGGAGAACCACATCTGCTCTCCCTTAAACGGCTGAAAAGCATCTAATTTACCCCCTTTTTGTGCTCATATATCATCATTATCACCTGACAGTTATATTTGACAATAAATACTGCTGCTTCACATCATACGTGAACACACTTGGCCAAGTCTTCCTCCATTAGCAGCTCTGCAGCATCGAACCCCCGTGTCCACCGTAAAAAAAAAAGAAGAAGAGGCTACTTTATTATGCGAGGTAGTGCTGCATATGCAGTTAACTTGGGATGGATCCATGCAGCAGTTCTGCAGGAGGCAAAGTACTTTATACCATACAGCATCATTCATAATCAAATGACAATATATCATCTATTATTATTATAATGATGTAATAAATTCATAAAAAATAAAAATTCTGCAAGTCCCCATTCTCCCCGCGTGGGTCCCGGACCCAACTTTTTGGGGGAAACCCTCGTGCTCCGCCAGATGTTTAAAGTGCCCACTGGGGATGTGAGCTGGTGCCGCTGCTGCCGCTCTTGACGCGTCTGCCGCGTCTGCCGCTCCTGCCGCTGCTCGCCTCTCATTGCGGTCTTTCTCTCTGAGACTTGAGAGAGCTGCGCTGTAAAAACATCGTGTTCTTAACGGCGCACCTGGGGGGGGTTCTGATGGTCTGGGATGTGACGTGGGTTCAATGATGAATCCCATACAGGTGCGTGCTGCTTAGCGCGGGGTTTAATGTGATGGAGGGAGAACGACACGCAGAGTCAGGAAGAGGAAGAGCACTAACTTGCAGCCTCCTGCACCAAAATGGTAAAAAAAAAAAAAAAAAAAAACACATCTGAATGTCTGCTTTTACGCGCACTCACCTCGCTCATCTTGGAAACGTGCGCGTCGGTGGGGGGGAGAGTTCTGCAGCAGAAAGTGGACTTCGGTCTTCTCCTTCTAGTCCGACGCCGTGCTGTGCCGGAGAGTCTGCCTGGGCGACCAGATGCGGGACGCGGGTTACGGCGGGAGAGAGAGTCGGTGGTCCGGGAGAGACGGAGGCGAAGTGATGCTGCTGCTGCTCGGTTCTCCTCCTGGTACAGATGATGCAAGGAAGCGCTAGTGCCCGGAACGGTGCGGTTTATGGGCAACAGGATCTCTCTCTCTCTCTCTCTCTCTCTCTCTCTCTCTCTCTCTCTCTCTCTCTCTCTCTCTCTCTCTCTCTCTCTCTCTCTGTCTCGCCCACTCAGTCTCAACCAGTCACCAGGGAGCAGACTATTGCCCTAGTGCAGGGATGTAGGCTAATAGATACAGAATAAGTAAGGGAGCATTCAGCTCATTAATTTCATATTTATTTCCCTATTTATTTCTACCCTCGGACATCTAATTAGTCCACACGCGCGCGCGCGCTCGTAAAAAATATGTAGTTCAACAAATTAAAAGACTTTCTTTTGAGGCACATTTGGTCCATTTTCATTAAACCCACAGATCTGATGTTTTTTCCCCCTCTATTAGCATCATGTTAATGTTCTACATGGGAGTTTTTGTAAAGCAGAACGAAAGTAACACAAGATTTCCTTTCAGTACTTTCAAAATAAAGCTTACATATCAAACCACATGAGGACAAACTGTAATAATTTGAAGATTAAATAGGTTTAAATGTGTTTTCTTCCCTTTCACTGTCAGTTTCGTATTGAAACATTTAGTCATTTTTCAAATTTATGTCAAATGTCATAATTTTGTACATTTTATTTTGAAAGAGCAATGTGTGACATCCGCTTTTGTGCGAGCTTCCTGCTGACTGTACCCTCAGGTTGGTCTGCGGATATTAACGTGGGCTGCACAAAATCAACCACACAATATAAAGTATATATATATATATATATACTTATACCCCCCCCCCTCAATAATAGCGTCACTAATAGTCATAAACCCATATTTCAACTTTGTCACTAACCGTCGCCACTTGGGGGCGCTGCCGCTCCACACATCGTCGTCCACATGTAGTGAAATCCCAAACTCCTGGTTGTTGGGATCGCGAGGCTGCTGTAAACCCTCTCCTGGTACAGATAATCAGGACATGATTCATTAGTGGATGGGTTAGTGTGTTTGTGCTGCTCTGTACATGCTTGTGGTGTATTTAGACCTTTGTTTAACCTGCACATTGTTGAAGCATTAATATGAAAAAAGATCCAAATGATTTACCAAGGGAACTGGCAAACATCATAGCTGAAAAAAATGCAGAGTACGGCCATTCTGTTTTAGGATTGAGCACAGTGTCCCGACTTAAACCCTCCGAGTCAGTGGCTGCCACCCTCGGGGGACGGGGCCCTCTTACCAAGGGTCACAAGATGATTGACTGGAGAAGAGGAAAAATATTTTCTGCAAGGCAAAAAAATGTACTTTTATTTTTTTCTGCCTTGCATAAACGCTTATGCAGAATACTAACATTTATAATGATCTTGTAAAAAACTACATTCTCAAGGGCCCTGAACTCTCCATGGTAGTAATTCTGAAATTGAGTTATTCAGCATTTCTCACACCTTTTTATATTGATTTTTATAATTTCTATAATATGTAATAACACAATAGTCCCTATAAACTCCACAAGAGGGCTCCCTTTCCCACAAGTTGTAGAATCAGACAGGAGATGTCCTAAACACCTCACATAAACAAGTTTTTACAAAGCAAATGTGTACCTATACGTTGATGATGGTGCGTTTTTTTTTCACAGAAGAAAAAATGACATCATGACAAAGAGAGACTGGGGGTTATTTTGTTTTTGTGTTTATTTATTTCTAATGTGTTTTATTTTTATTCCTTTTTTCGTTTTTTCTTTTTTAATCTGTCCACAAGTCATATTAGTCACTACTATGTTAGATCAGTTTTTCCCTCACTGCAATGGCAGTCAACTACACGAGAGCCCAAACCCAGCATGGCGACCCTTCACCTCGCAAAGATTTGTCATTTCCACGACCAACGGACGACACGCGATCCGACCTATTAGATACTGCGTACGTTGGATCGGTCCCGTTAGCGCTTTGGGTGAAATGTTCTGATTGACAATCAGGAGATAAGGTGCATCTTGTATACATGGTGGGGTTTTGGGGGGGGAGCCACATTGTCTTCAAAACAAGTGCAAATGTAAAGGCGTAGTTTGCTTTGGAGAGAATTTCATTGTGTCTTTTTGTGAATTTTGAAGGTAGTTTTGAACAGCAAGCTCGCATGTTTAAATACGAGGAAATACAACCTTCATCTCTGAGGATTTTTGGACCAATTTTATGTGGGAAAAAATGTTGAATTTTCAGATTTCAGTGACGCTTGTACTGATCCATATACAAGAGATAGAAGGGACTCAACTTGCTGTTTTTAAACACTTTCAGACACATTAAAGGCACCAATGTGTTTCCTCACAGTCCAGTTTCTCGGAAATCAAACTACACCTTCAAAAGGAGGAACAAAAAAGTTGGCTCAAGTGTTGCTTTTTTAAAAAGAAATCTGTGCAAGAAATTTGGGGGATGGATTTAGATTTTTTTTTACGATTAAATCTCCGTAGAAGAACGCTATTGTGTCATTAGACATCTCGATTGATCGGCAGGCTGTTTTATTCCCATCTGCCGGGTGGGAGGAGTCGAAGGGACCATCACTCGGGTTTGTGCTCTCTTTAAAAAAAAAAAAAAACACAACATCTCTAGTGCTATCTGTACAACATTCAACAACACATTTCTCTTGTTTTTTTTTGTTTTGTTTTTTTAACCATAATGCCAAAACAATAATAATTATCATTATAAGAAGAGCATTTTTCCATCTCAACGGCATTGAACAAACACCACACAAACTTGAAATAAAAATCTAATAAAGGCCTCAATACCAGATAGTACACGTCACCTTCATGTGGTGCTATAGAGAAAGAGAGAGACAGTTTACGGACGAGAGAGCGACATAGGAGGAGGAGCAAGCATGAGAGAGAGAGAGAGAGAGAGAGAGAGAGAGAAGAAGGGAGGATGGTTTAAGAAAGATAGAAGTGAATAATTGTTTTCTCAAGTTGATACAAGCTTTAGTGTCGCCTCGGACATGTTTTGGCACCGTAATGAGATTAAATATCATATTAATTCAACTTCAACTTGGGCTTTGGTTTACAAAGGGTTAGTGTTAAGACCAACAAGTAGTCTAACCCTATATCTATTAATGCTTTCTTTAACTTCCAAGGTTAGGTAGTCCATTCTTTCGAGAGTCTAGCCACGCTAGATTATAATGAGGCCTAGAGACCTGGTTTAAGGCCGAACAGGCCTGAACAGTAGGGAGAGAAATCTCCCCTCGAAGAAGAGGGGTCAAGAGGTAAAGACACGAGAAAAAGATTAAGGAAATGAGCGGAGGTGATGAAGAAGAAGAAGAGGAGGAGGGGAGGGGGTGAGGACAGACAGAAGAGAGGAAGAAAGAGTGTGATATAGGCTAAGTGCTTTTGGTGAGTTTTACAAAATACACCAGGAAGTGCTTGAAACAGAAGGCACGATGGCATCGACAGTAGTTGTTAAGGAGACACCACTAAAGGGACTTTATCACTACGGGAACTCATAAGGTGCTCTAAAGAAGGGAACTTAAACACGTTAACGCACAATCGAGGTGTGGTTGCAATCACAGAATACCTCCATCAAAAAGTAGTCCGAGTAGATAAATAGTGGTTTGTTAAGCAGCGTGAGGTGATGTTGCTGTTTTTTTTTTCTTCTCCCCCCTCCCCCTATTTCCAAACACAAGCATCCACGATATACGAGACTGATTGTTTTTCGTTCAATAGCGGCGGCTGATGTTTGACGCACCAATGAATTTTGGCTAATCGATGGGGTAAATCGATCGAAACCACAGCTTTAACACGTTTTTTTAAAAAAAACGACAGAAACTTCCATTGAGAAAAAAAACAAAAACAAAGTTTGGTCTATCCATAAAGTCGTAAATGAAAAACAACTACTTTGGGAACTGAAACCTTGCACAGTGCTCTGTATAGACATTCCAACTAGTCTTAGCTCACAAACATTATAATCAATATTACCTATATTGATAACCTTTTTCTGTAAGCATCTTGACAATGAAAATAAACAAAAAGTCTGCTTTTTTTTTCTTCTTCTTCTTGTCTTTACAAAAGCTACACATATTCTACTGGGATGTCTATGCATTTGTTAGTGTTTTTAATAATTACTCCTACCATTTGTCTTTTTCTTTTCTTATCAAAAAAAAAGAAGAGGAGAGGGAATCTACTCATCTAAAAGACACCATAAACCCCCCAAAGAGTATAGTTTCTCAGATTTAGGTACTGCTTTCTTTTTGTTAACTTCTTCCCTATGGAGATAATATTGGTCCTTTTTTTGACACAGTTGCCGAGTCTCTGTCTCTTTAAAAAAAAAAAGGGGGGGGGGGGGGGGATGTCAGTTGATTGTGTTCGGGGGCTCGGGCGACGTCCCTGCAGCCCTAAAACAGACTCCCGCTCTGAGTTTTTGTTCTTTTTTCACGCATCTACGTTGCCTTGGCAACCCACATTGTAAACACTGATTTTTGTGACCCCCCCCCCCCCTTTTTAATCCCTCAGCTTTTGACTTCTTTCATTATATCACCTACTTTTTTTTTTGTTTGTTTGTTTGTCTTTTCGCAAACCGCCTGCGTCGAGGACACCACGCATTTCTTTTATGACTTAACTATTCACAACACCCTAGAACCACTTTTGACAAATATACTGTACTTAAATTGTTTTAAACTGTATATTCAGATAAAATGAATGACCTATCGGAGCCCGGACGCGCAGGAACACCGGAGACTCCCTCGACGACGCACAAGAACAGGCACTAACTGAAAAAGAATAAAATGTTACAAACGTTTCTTTCTGTTTTAGGACAATCGCGTAGAAACACTCTTCAGACAAACAAGGCAGTAATATACAGTTGAGGGAAAGCACACGGCCCCCAACAGTTACCTCACGCCTTTTAAATTAATACCAAATAGCTTTGAGCTGAGGTTCACAGCTGGAACTTTTCGAGACTTTCCTCCACGTCTGAGGAGGAGCTTGAAGTTTGAGGTTTTACACCGTTCAATGTTCAGTCAGGAGAGCATCTCTCCGCAAGCTGGCTTCAGCTCGGTCAGTGTAGCAGTCTGGGATAAACAGTCCATTATTAGTGTGAAATAAATGCATGTGATCGTATACATGTTGTTTTCATGTATCACGTCGCAGAATCTTTTAAAATCATCCATCTTGGAGTGAAGCTTGTGGTTTGGGGGAAAAAATCCTGAAAAGATGCGTCTATGCTCTTCTGTACAGGAAGTTTATTTAGCGGATGACCACGCTGTCAAAACCGAAGCAGATGAATAATGTCGGAGGGACAATAACAGCTGTGATGTTCCTCGAGGATCCGGTTCGCTCTGCAAAGCTACCTGCCCCTCCTTCAATACTGCGTTGAAATGTAGTCGAAAACAGTGACCCCAAACTCTCCAATTTAAAGGTTGTCATCCCAAACACTTTTTAGTCTGTTAAGACTCTTTCCTCCTCTCCCGCCATGTGGTTGGCGCTCAGGGCCGGTGAAAGAGCGAGGGACATCCTCAGATCCTGGTCCTCTGAATCCTCCAGACTGCTGTTCTCCAAATTATCTTCCAATTCCTCCTCTTGCTCCTCCTCATCCCCCTCCATCTTCCCCTCGAGTGCGAGACCGTCTCTGACATTCTTGGATACTGAGGCCATGCCTGGGTGGTCGAGGATGTTGTCCAGATGGTCTTCTGGATCCCCAGAGAGCCCGTTCATGGTCTTGGCCTGCGTTAGAGACCAGTCCTCCAGGGGTGCCTGGGACTCAGTCACATGCCTCCATATTGCCAGAGAGTCGAGGTCAGAGTGGTCCTTTCGGGGCTTGGTGGCCTTTGGGGCTCCGTCGTCACCCAAGGTGGTAGAAGGGGCTCTTTTGCGCCGGGACTTACTGGTGTGGTTGACCTGGAGGTGCATGGCCATCAGCTCTGCTGAGGACGTACGGAAAGGACAGAACAAACACTGGCTCAGTTTGACCCCTGATGAACTATCCCCTCCGCTATCCACACTACCAAAACCTCCACCCTCTTCTGTGTTCATGCCCCCGTCCTCCTCCATGCCTCCAAGGCCAGGTGAGGGGCGACGAGACAGATCCAGGGGTTCGAAACCCCCCTCATGAGTTGAAGGCAAAGGCCCTTCCTTGTCACTTGACGGCTGAACCATTCGGCTAGTAGTAAGGGGCTTACGACGGGACACTTTAGGGGCCTTCGGTGGGGGTGACTCCCTGATCCAGCCTCCTTCCATTCCACCTTGGTAAAGGGCCCCCATCACCCCCGACAGATACCTGTACTGGGTCTCCAAGTCGACATCCCTTAGAGCCGCCAAGGCCTTCCGATGATCCCGTTGGTCCGGGAGCCCCAGGAGCCAGGACTGCTGGCTGGGGCGGGAGGTCGGGGTGTTGGTTGGGCTTCGGTTGACCGGGCAGTGGTTGGGCTGGGATCGCCGCTGCTTGGCCAGCCCAGAGGTTCCAGAGGTCAGACTGTTGATAGTGGAGGTGAGACCACTGGAGGAGGAATTGGAGGACGCTGACAAGGCGTTGCGTTGCTCCCTGTGGTGCCGCTGGAGGTGGTACTTTAGTGAGCCTGACTGGGTACCCGCGTAGTCACAATGGGGGCATTTGTAGGGTCTCTCACCTTAAAGAAAATTAGATGGACAAAACAAGATTGGAATGGTATTGGAGTCTCAGTGAAAGCCTAGATGAACCTTTAATAGACCACTGATCTGGTATATTCTAGCTCATTTACAACAAATCACAAACGTTATACTAGGCTAACTTGGGGTGTCACGATTATTTAAATCCACGACTCGATTTCAAGGTCAATATTCGATTCAAGTATTATTTTCAGCACTGATGGCCTTGCCATTGTAAGGCAATGTAGTCCTGATTCGTTTAGGTACGCATCTTGCTATCATGCCCTGTATTTATATTTTCAAAGTTCACTTCTTTGACAAAGGCTACAAAGGCTAATACTTTTTTTTTAAATGTAGCACAGTATATGCTCAAATAATTAATATGCAATAACAATAACCTTTGGGAACAAACTATTAAACAACAAAAAGTAGACCCACTAGATTTTAGGAGGGTACTTTACAGCAACAGGTTGAGTTTTCGAGGTACAACTGATTTCAAGGGATGCAAGATAATTGTTTTCTGTTGTCTCCGACTCTGGCAGGGTGTCTCAAAGTGCCACCGTGAGAACCGCTGATCTTGCTTTTGACCACATAATCCAAGACTCATTTCAATACATTTTCAATTTAGAATCGAGATCGTGACACACCTAGTTCTAACCATTTTGCAAACCATCTTTTGTAATAACAATATTCATTATAATAATAATAATGTATTATAATTAGAAAATCTTGACTGTGATGATAACAGATGGCAGGCAAGTTTGAAGAGCCTGCTAATTCATATGATGTATAATTAATTATAGTGGATGAAAAGAAGACAATGGGCGGTCTGAAAGGTCATTAAAACAAACTGGAACATTCAGCAGTAAGATGCAAAATAACTACCAAGGCCTTTTTAAGCAGTGATGAATGGGAGATGTAGTTACGGATTTTAAAGGGAGATGGCAGTATTTCATCACTGATTAAAAAAAAATGGCACTGCTGGGAGAGATAAAGTGGAGGGGGGGCATCACACTGGAGGCATATCAACATCAGGAAATGCATTACATGTGAAACGCGTAAAAGATCTCATGGAGAAAAAAAAAGAACATGGCTCTAGTGACAAATGCGGATGCACATGCAAAAGTATGAACAATTTGATTTCATTGCTGAGGCTAAAGAATGTGATCTCGAGGAGCAATAATCTCAAGGGGACAGTAATATCAAGAGAGTATTATTATAATTTGATGCCTTCACTTAAATTACTGACCATGTGGTAATCACTTGATGGCACAGAGGAGCAATACTGCACGAGGAAGAAAGAGCTGCATGCTATCATGAATAATACAGCGTGATGTGATGGGTCCTGTCAGCTATGGACGATTATTCATAATGGCAATACTAAATAGATTTCACTGAATGCGTTTTTGGGCATCGTCTTGCTGGAAAGACTTGGATGTGCTCCAGTTCCCAGTCGCTGGAGAATGGTGGCATCTCGGAAACTCGGAGAGGGGGGTCATAATCTTGATCAAATACATCAAGCGAAGAAGGAAAATAATAAAAGAAAATGGCAATGACTCATGCTGATAAAGTCTTATGAATATGGATCATTAATTAAGATTGTGAGTGAGTGCTGTGAGAGTTCCCAATTTTCATTAAAGTCCTATTCAATATGAGGTTCTTTTAATTTTTTTTTACTTATTTTTTTAACACTAAGCCTGTTGGAGTGTCCTGTGTGTCCGTTCTACAGTCAAAATGATTTAGGAATTATTGGGTGTAAATTTAAGGGGAACAAATACAGATTCACTTGCTTCAAAGACAAGATCAGAGAATGTGAATCTTAGAGAGAATAAATGTGTTATGGAGAAATCTGTGAGCATTTACTTTGGCATGTTTATGCAAAAAGCATTATAGATGTACTATACTCATAAGCCTATGTCTACCTATTAATTTGCACAATTTAGAGCAAATCAAAGAGTCCTATTTAAAAAAATAAATACAAGACTGAGCTTTTTACTAAGATTTATCCAAATTGAATCCCTGGAGTTTCCTCAAAAACTATTGTTAACATACCCTCGAGCAAGGCACTTAACCAGGAGTTGCTCCAGTGGGGCTGCTCGGTTGCCTGCAGTAGAGGGCTATGATTAGCGCTGGCCGGCTCTCTGGGGCGGATGTGTAAAAAAGAAAACCCACTGCTAAAGAGAGGATGCTCGAGGAAGACTTTCCAGGGATTTCTAAAGGTTAAAAAAAAGTAAATGTGGTTCGTTAAACTCACAGCAATTTCTCACCTGTGTGAACTCTCAGGTGCACTTTGAGATGGTGTGAAGAGCGGAAGGCTTTACCACAGTAGGGGCAGTCTTTTATCCCTCTACCACGTACTCGCTCCCTGGTGGGAACTGAAGGTATGGAGGACACTGCCGTCAAGCCATTCTCTCCTGCAAGTGGAGAGAAAAAAATGTAATGATTACAGAGTGTGCGAAGGGCCTCCAAGAGCTCCTATTTACAAGAGAAAAACAGGATGAAAATAATATTCTCCTGTAATAATTCAATCGTCAAAATAGGAGAGAAAGCGTAAGCGAATGTACCTTTGAAGCTTGAGATGACAGAGTGAAACCCCGTAGCTGCTCCTGCTTGTTGTGATCCACCACTGTGCAGTTTTGATTCCTGTCTCATTTCTCCTGTTTGTTGGGATCCACCACTGAGCAGCTGAGACTCCTGCCTCACGTCACCGCCGCCTCCTCTACCTACCCCTGCTCCTCTACGGCTACCGCTCCCCTCCTCTTCGCCGCCACCTCCTTTCAGGGGCCTCTGAGTGTGAACGCGAGCATGGACCACCACCTGCTGCAGGCTGCGGAATAGCTTTCCACAGTCCGGGCATTCCCATGGCCCTCCTGCTCCGCCCGAATCTTCTCTTGGATCCAGGCCTCCAAGGTAAGCTCTGACCTGGTCAGCCTCTGTGATCACCGAGCTCCGAGCTGGGCCTCGCTGGCTTTGCTGCTGGCCTCGCTGGTGGGACCTCTGCTGCTGCTGCTGCTGCTGTTGTTGCTGCTGCTGTTGCTGCTGCTGTTGCTGCTGCTGCTGCTGCTGCTGCTGCGCTACCGCCAGGCTGCGAGCCACCAGCTGCCACCAAGTTGCCTGGTCACCACCTTCTGAAATTGATGCAGTAGTTTCACCTGTGCCCCCTCCTCTATTTCCTCCCCCTCGTCTTCCCGGGTCTCCTACTCCTGAGCCACCAATACCACCCCCATTTCCCATCTCTGCAACCTGAGCCACTGCTTGAAGTCTCTCCATGCAGCTGGCCCCGCTTCCATCACTGGGCAAGCCAAGGTAGCCCAGGATGGCGGACTTGCTGGAGCCCATCCCCATCCTGCCTCCAGTGTCTGATCTTCCACCTCTACCACCTCTTTGCTGGGCCAGAAGGAGACTTGAATAGAGGGCGTTCAAAGACTGATTATTCGGAGAGCCTTTGGCTTGCTGATCTGCCCCTCCTGGTCCCCCAAGGGTTCCCAGCCCAGCCTTCAGCCCAAGCTTATTGAGATGAACTTTCATGTGGTTTTTGAGGAACCAAGGCTCTTTGAATCCACGGCCGCATACTTGGCACTTATGGTCCAAGGAGTCCTTGTGCTTACGCATGTGGCCCTTCAGGAACCAAGATTGGGTAAATCTCTGTCCACAAGTTTCACAGCGGAATGCCGGCACTGTGGGGCTTGCTGTTGCTGCCGCTGTCCCCTGTGGGGTACTCGGAGTTGGGGCCGGGGTATGGGTCGGCGTGGGCACGGGGGTATCAGGGGTTGCAATGACCAGCCTGGAATTGAAAGCTGGTGGCAGAGCAGGTACCTCGGGGGAAGGATGGCACTCCTGCAAGTGAGATGCCAGGCTCTCTTCTTGGCTGGCAGAGAAGGGACAAAGAGTGCATTTATACGGGTTGTGGAGAATGCGGACATGGCGCGCCAACTCCGAAGCCGTGCGGAATTTTCCCTTGCAGGCATGGCAGCGAAACGTAGGCGCTACAGGAGTAGATGCGCCCTCCCCAATGGTAGAAGAATAGGGAGGAGTCACAGAGACAGGATCTTCTGTGAGTGGAGGGGTCAATGGTGTGCTGTCGTCCAGTAAAAAGTTTGGGGTCTGGTCTATTTGCATGCCATCATTTAGACCTTTGACCTCACCATCAACATCCTCTTCTTCTGTGAGATGCTGGATGAGCGTCCCCGGCAGTATGCGCTGGTTTGGGTGGCTTCTGTGATTCTGGATGAAGTCTTTGTGGTTCTGTTGGATTTTGAGGTGCTGCTTTAGGGGTGCTGAAGGGAGTCCAGTCCGGTATAGGGCTGAAGCTCGGCGGTCTCGGTCTAGACTGTGAGCTCGGGCATGAAGTGACAAAATGCTTTGGAATCGGAATCTCTTTCCGCATACGTGACAGGGAAACCTGAGCGCAGGCCCTGGCGAAGCCCCTCCCACTCCAGGTATCGCCTTGGCAACAGTATCTTTCTGGAACAGCTGGAGGTCTAGCTCGTCATTGCAGTTTCCACCCTGCCCAGATGAAAGGGCCAGCTCCAGAGCTCCGAACCCAAGGAGTGGCGCAGAAGGTGTGTCTGGTGGTGATGAGTCCAAACAGGGGCTGCAACCAGCATCTTGTCCCCCTCCTCCTGGGAACAGAGCCACCGCTGGCGTCGGGGACAGGGGGACTCCATCCAGCCCTTCCTCGTCATCGTCAACATTGTGGTGATTGTTGTTGCTGTCCTCGTGGAGGGGGAAGGGAGAGAGGGGGAAATAAGGTGTGGTGTCCGGGGTCTGAGGGGAAGGTTCGGGGCTGTGGATGGGCAGGACGATGGGGCTGTCTGGTAGCGAGAGCTGGGCGTGAGGAGAGGACGCCCGGGGGCTGTGGTCCAGGGACGGCAGTGTCGGGGGAGACTGGGGCTGCTCACAAGAAAGAGACAACACACACTCTGGCGGAGAATCCATCCTCTATCAATACAAAACACAGGGAGAAGGAGAGAGGCAGATAGTGAGTGGAACTGATTACTTAAGAGGAATTCAAACTTTGAAAAACCTTGAGGAAAGGTTACATTTGCATGTTGCGCATAATTATATTCAACTTGACCGGATGTGGAAAAAACAGCCAAAAAATAGACATAATCAAATGGTATTAGTTTTAGTAGCATTACCAGAAGTGTGTGTGATGTTATGCCATTCTTTAGTGTCTCTGCTGACGGGGGACACACTTCTGTGGCAGCCTTCTCCTTGAATTTTCTGGGGGGACAAAAGAAGAAAAGACAGATGATTGCATGATGATGCTTGAGGAACGTCACTTAACAAAAGCCTTAACTTTACTAAATACCAGCGCCAGTGTAGGCGTAAATGCTTTTTTCTCTTTAAAATATTGAGCGACGAACCACAGGTAGCAGATCTGCACAGACGCTCTTTTGAATGTATATCAAATGCTAATAGCGGCGCCTCGTCTCTTTTGGTGCATGTTAATGTTAAGTACAAAGCAAATCTTTATTTGATCTTCAATTACTCTTCAGTCTGCGTGGGTGTATGCACGCGCTTGAAAGTGTAACAGGTGCGCACCTGTTCTGCCTGCTGCATGTGCTCGCAATGCACGGCGCCATACTGTTAGCACATATGGGACGATTAGCCGGAATGTGAATGTGCGTCGGCGTGGATCTTCCTCTGTATGTGTGTGTGTGTGTGTGTGTGTTTAGAAGTTAAGGGCACCACCACAGGACACGGACTGTCCCAAACAGGATGGGCGCGCGATGTTTTGACTTCCCCACACACCCTTCCTGTGCACTCACACAGTAGCAGCTTTTTTAGCTTAAATCATGGGGGGGGGGGGGGGGGGGGGGACAACGCACATGCGCACTCTTGTGTACAGCATGCACTTAGCAGTGTTTCTAAATCAAACAGCCGGGCGTGGTGCTTTGACCCGACGCTGCTTAGTCACGGTTACCGGTTTAAGTAATGTACAAACGTAAGCTTTGTGTTGACTGTACCCGCAGCCCCCCCCCACCCAACCAACCCCGGATAACAGAGTCAGCTGAAATGTAAAGTGTGATATACAGCGTATTGAACACACACACACACACACACACAAGCATTTTTGGCAAGCCGCGGTCACACACACACACACTCACACCCAAATATTTTCCGAGTGCGCAGCACTTTGCATCAGTTTATAGAACGGGATTTATGCGCATCGGCTGTTTTTTGTCCATCATTCGGTGGAGTTGATGAGCAGCGGCGCGGTCGCCCCGCCGACAGAAAAACAAAAGGTCATCAATCATCGGGGAAAAAAACAATGGAACATCTGTGTTTGCAGGTGTGTCGCCCATGTTTGTGTGCGCGACGGTACAGTCACATATGTGTTTATATGATCACTTGGATTCCTGCTGTGTGTGTGTGTGTGTGTGTGTGTGTGTGTGTGTGTGTGTGTGTGTGTGTGTCACTGAGCCCGGATGACAAAGAAATCCTCATGTAGCCAGTTGACATTTTAGCTCGGCTATGACTCACAGGGATATCACACCATATCAGTCACGTAAACACACACACACACACACACACACTGGCAACACAACAACAGACACACTCAGTCTTAATCCACCATTATTGTTCTCTCTCTCACTCTCACTCTCTCCCCGTCTTCCTTTCCCCCCCTCCTGTCTTTCTTTTCCCCCCGATTCACACTCCTCCCATCCCCCTCTCTCATTCCCTCCCTCCCTCCCTCCGTCTATTATTCACTAATTTTCTTTCATTCTCTCCCTCTCTCTTTCTTTCTCTCCTGCAGTGTTGCCAGTTGGCGGCGTGCCAGGGAATGCTGATATCAGCTGGTAGATTGGGCCCTGCCAACATGGCGAAGAGCAAAAAAAAAAAAATCAGAAAGAAGGCAGACGGAGAGAGAAAGAAAGAAAGAAAAAGACAAGAGACGGAGAGAAACAGTGCAGTTACAAACTGGGCAGCGTTAAAAAACAACATTGTCAGAATTCATGTGAATGGAAATGATTTAATGCGATTGCCAGCGCGGTGTTGAAGGGGGAAAGAGAAGAAAAATAAAAAGGAAGGGAGAGAAATCAGAGAGCAAAACATAAAGAAAGGGCAACAGATTTTTAAAAAAATCATTTTTGAAAAAGTCCACACACACACATTCACATACAGGCAGACGGGGATATAGCCGGGTATCTAAATGGATCTGCAGCGGCGTTGCATCTGATGGCATTATCACATGAATATCACCATCACAATGCATTGTTCCACCGTGACGCTGGCTGTCGCCAACCTCCGGCCCTGTCATGCCAATAAAGAGAATGTGGATGGATGGAGAGGAGATAAGGTGCAGCAGTGGATGCATGGGGGGGGGAAATAGGGACAGAAAAATCAGATTTGGAAACCCAGATGTTAACGAGGCAGGAAGAGCCAACCCGACCAATAGCGAAGCACCTCCGGACAACGCGTTCAAACGCAATCCCGATCTGCGAGTTAAGTACTTTTGTACGTAATTGCACACTGATGGATCGGAGCAGGTGCTCAACAAGGTGTTGATGCCGCTTTTAAAAGGGACGCCTGTCACCGAATCGTCTATCAAATGAGTGCAGGGTTCATACACGGGTGCTGGAAATCCTTGAAAACACCTGAGTTTTAGTGTGGTGTTTGAAAAGGTCTTGAAATGTCTGTTGTATATGATGACATGATGGAACAGAGAAAAGAAGATCTCCATATTTGAGGGACTGAAAACAGCATTTCCTGACATTTCTTTATGAAAAATGACTTTTGATGATGAACAGATGATGAAAATAGTTGGTGATTATATTTCTGTGGATCTGTTAGTGGAATTAGTTTTCCTTTCATTTGTGGTCCTTCTGTAAAAAGCTGTCTCCAAACATCATGTTGGTTGTTTAGAGGACAAGAACATCTCATTTAATGTGATATAAGAAGTAGACTGAATACTGAGGATTGGATTGATACAAATATGGAGTTTACCACAGCTGAAAAAGCATGGAAATGCACCTTGAAATGCTTCAAAAGTGCTTGAATTTGACTTTGGGAAAAAGGTGTAGGAACCCTGTGTTTTTGTTTTTGCTCATTTGGTTAAAAAGATGGGAAATCAGCCTTGACGTGAGATCGCACGTCGATTCTGGATCCCCCCAAAAAAATGAAACTGCTGCTTTTTGTTTCCGACCCTGAAATGTGCAGCGTACGTGCAGCTTTGCCGGTAATGACAGCTTAAAAGCATATCCTTGTTGTGTTAAGCATCGCCATGATGGTGTCATTACAGTAATTGCGGAGTAACTTTGTGGCCACGGAGATAACTGATGTAAAGCAGAATTGCCTTCGCTTGGGAATTAGCTTTTTGATTTTTATGGCGGAGGTCAATGTGCCAACTTTCTTTTTTTAGCCACAGAAGAAAATCAGCATTGTTTAAATGCTGATAAGTGTGTCATAATGTGTGTGTGTGTGTGTGTGTGTGTGTGTGTATGGAGGAAAAGGGGGGGTTGCTGAGTCATACATCACATCCGTGATAAATACTTGCAGAGGGAGTAGAGCACAATATGTTCAGACAAGTTTATTTTTGGGGGGGGTTTGATGTCATTGTGTAAATATCCACCGAGCGCTACGGTTTTTATTGTGAAGGCAGTTAGCGCATGTTTGCACACGCCACGACGCCACATGTCATTATTGTAAATGGGCGGGAACACCTTCCACTTTGGTGCTTTTACCAGTGTGTGTGTGTGTGTGTGTGGGCAGGGAGGTCACATGTGCTCTTTACATTAATGATACGATGTCCCAGGCTGGGTTTAAGGTGTGTGTGTGTGTGAGCTTTTATAGCCCAGTGATACCTACTTGCAGCCACTCGTCACAGTTTGCATAATTAAGTCCGCGGGCTCTTAAGAGTGCGATTTGTCCTTCTTGGGTTGTTTGGTGGTGATGAGTCTTTATTATTTAAGGACGGCTGCAGCGTTTCACAAGAAGCAAAAAAAAAAAGAAGAGAGCATCATAAATATGTTTTGTTTTGAGGTTTTTTCCCCCCTCTCCCAGCTTGTTAATCATCTTCTAATTTATTTTTGTGACGCCTTAGGGGGAGACACTAAAGAGGGAAAGGGGTTTATACTTAAGGGCGATGCGAGGCCTTATTGCGGGATGAAAGAAACGCTCACAATAAGGCGGCGGCGGCGTTTCGTTGTCGGGAAAAGCATGAAAAAGCTGATATTTAGGATTTTAGGATCCCTCAACTAAAACTAAACACATTCCAGTGCGTTTTTATTGCCGTTTTAAAGCCCATTTCGATGAAAATCAGGATAATATTGTGAATAATTTTGAACTTCTCACCACCTTTGTGTTCTTATCTGTGTGTGTTGCGCTCGCTGCACATGTTCCTCCTCCGTGAACCTAAAAATAGGCATCTCCAAGGTCTCCGGCCTCGGGGGGGCGTCACGTAGACCTGTATCTGGAGGCCGGTTTGTACTCCAGCGAGTCCTTACGAGTGTATAACTCTCATGTGCGAGGTGAGGTGGATAAGTGGGCTGACCACACACACACACACACACATAAAAAAGAAATGAGAGGATGAGCGATGGTGGGAGGAGGAGGAGGAGGTGGAGGAGGAGGGGGTACAGTATTATGTGGTCCTGTGGTTTTTATCGCGTGGTCACGTGGCGAACTTCCCCCCAGACGGTATTCATTTCCTTTACTTCACCTTTCCCTGAACCCCCCCTCCTTCTTCACCCTCCCTCCCCTCGTCTTCAGCGGCGATAAGAGGGGGGAGTCTCCCACCGCCGAAGACGTGACTCCCAAACTTTTTCTGTGTATAGTTTTTTTGGGGCTGCTTCGACGACGCAACTTTGTGGTCCTTAAAATCGGACGATACTGAACTTTGATACCCAGATGTTCAACCAAACTGTCCTCGCCTCATCTTTCGCTAGATCAGAAACCGTTTCTCTCCTGCTCTTCTCTTCATTTAACCCTCTCCTACCACACTCCCCGTCTCCCCTCAAGCTGCTCTTTTTTTTTTTTTTTCTCAATGAAACGCCAAGCAGACACTTTCCCCCGCCGCCGTGGGAGCGAAGCGTTCTGCCAGATCTGAGCCGGGGAAAAAACATCACAGCGTCCCCGGCAGAGCCCACGAGGTCTCTCGCCGCCGACTGACTCGTCTGATTCGGGATTACAGGATCGAGGCCTTGAGAGAGGAATCGGTTTCGGAGCACGCAAAATGTCATCATCGCCGGATGTATTTAAAGAAAAAAAAAAGGCTTATCCGTGCTCAATGCAGATCACCTGCAGGCGTTGAGGAATTGCAAAGGAAAGGGGTACGATCATTGCAAACCAAACTTTTAGAACCCTTTTCCGGCAAGTGTCCTTGAGCAAACTACCCACAAGCCCCCAGGGGGGATGCTGACCCGACCCCATGACCTCCTTGTGTGAACGCCGCATCCTCTATCACACATGTGACCACCTACAGAGACAAACTGTGAACACAGGGTTGAGTCTTCATTTCCCCCCTCGAGGGGTATGTACACTCGATTGTACTTCTTCCTGTATACATAGTATAACGGTGGCCAACAACACTTGATGCACCTCGGCAGAATGCCCGCGAGGATGTAAAGTAACTGTAAAAGATCGGAGGGCGGAGGAGTTCAGAGCTGTCGTAGAGAAGGGCGGGTACAAACGAATCTATCTACATAGGTGGGATCATGGCGAACACTTTCAGAGAAACATACCCAGAAGCGATCGCATTTATAGCTGCAACTAATGAAACCCCTTTAGAGGACTTTACTTCCTCGCCTCCTTGAACCTGCAGCTACTTGTCGGTTCGTCTTGTGTGTAAAGTTACAGAAAACACCAAACCTTTAGGCACGCCACCTTTCATGATCTTTTTGCCTGTTTATCTAAATCCCAGCGGGGGCTTCCTCTCCACCCTTTAGCTCTGCTACCAAATGTTTTTAAGTCAAACCCCCTCCCCCGGGAGCGGAGCACAATCTATACCTGTCCGTCTCCTAATTGTGTGTTAAAAAAGAGTGTGAAACCGGTCCTGCCAACTCGCTACAAGTGGCACAAGTGGTGTACTATTTAAGTAAGACCCTAATGCTCTAAATACGCGCTAATCCCGAGCAGGCAGCCGAACTCTCGACAGTCTCAAAATGTCACAATGCGGTAGCTTCTCCCTCACCGAGGCCAAGCAGGTGCCTCTCCCGCGGCGCACTAATGACCCAATTATATCAATCAGAAAGCCTTGATTGGTGCTACACTCCTCTCGCTTTTATTCTCTCTGTCTCCCTTTTTTGGTGTACAACCCCCCCCCTCCCTAAAGAGCCACCTGGATAGGGGGGGTGTACCCCCTCAAGTACAGTACAGTATGTACAAAGATGGGGAGGTGGGGCGGCCTCGATGGTGGCGAAGGAGGAGGATACTTGAGTACAACAAGTCTGAATGAGGCGAAACCATTACGCTTTCTTTAAAAAAAAACAAAACACGAGGACGTTCGTTAGCAGGAAAAAAAGTACACGTGGGATACTTTGGTGATTCTTTTTTTCTTCGGGACCGGGACAGAAAGTCACACATTTCCTCTTTTATTTCTAATAGATCACATCTGCTTCCAACTCCAACATTTGTTTAGATAAGGGAGGATTATTTTCTTATTTGAGAAATATGTGCAAAAAAAAAAGAAAAAGAAGAGTTTGCATGTCCCTGTTTGCAGGACGAGCCAGCAATGTCAACCTACTTCCACTAATGCACACAGCTCTCCAGAGTGTGTGACATTTTGGGTGGATTTTAGAGAGAAAATAGGGCATTTCGGGATCACCAAACACGCTCGATTGGCTGAAGAGACATAGGAGTGTCTTCGGTCAACCCAGATGACACGTCTGCGCCTTATCTCGGGAGGAATTTCCTCCTCGCCCCTATGATGTGCGTCAATAACGTGCAACCATTTTCAGTCGCTCTTCCTCCCCCCTCCCCTCTTCTCTCTCGCGGCCATCTCAATTAGAGGCACATTAATGAAATAAATAACCATCAACAAACAATGCACTAATAAACACTCCCACCATACACACCCCTCCCCTCCTCTCGCCGCTGAAATGAGATTAAGCTTGCCCGCAGATGGTGTCCGCGCTTTTCTCTCCCCCCCTAAAAAAAAAAAAACGCGATTAAAAATCATAAACAGTGGGATGTAGTTTGGAGAAGTCGGAGGGGTGGCGTTGTGTCAGCCTGTCTATCGCTCCCTCTCTCACTCACTCTCTCTCTCTCTCCCCTCTGCTCCATTTTGTTCCTAAATTTTCTATACAAAAGATTAAGGGAGGGGGAAAAGACGAGTGCGCGAGCGAGGGAGGAAGAAAGTGCCATCATGGATTTCATCTCGAGTCCTCTGCCAATCTCCCGAACCGACATCCCCCCCCCCCCTACAAAAAAAAACAAACCCAAAAGGCACATTTCTCCTTCCTTCTCTTTTAAACCGGTAACTTCTTTTTACGCACAATACGATTTGGCAACGTGCGTTTTTTTTTTGCACACGCGCCACTTGCTGTACTTCCCGGAGGTGATGTTAGGACAACTAAAGCTTGTAAACATCGTAGTAAAAAAAAGAGCATATAAACGCGACCCCCCCCCCCCCCCTCCCCCGATGCGTTTTATTGTCATTTTTTTGCGCACATCTCCTTCCTATGAGATGATCGTGCGCTTATCTCGCAAACACACAACGCGCCGCACGATGCCCACCTTTAATGTGCGTCCAACAAAAGAATGAGTCGAGCTGATCGCGTCTGCCCGCAAATCAACTTGCTAACAGGCTAAAACGTGCACTTTTTTTCGGGGGGGGGCGCCCGGGACAATATGTCTGCGGGGCTTTTATCGAAATCCTCCCGTTACGCACCGAGAACTTGTGCCTCTTTTAGTAAAAGCTACTTTTTTTTGGAAGGGGGGAGGAGGAGGGGGGTGTCGTTTTCTCTCCCCCTCCAGAGATGTTAAAAACGGGATAAAGAAGATCCGTCACAACGCTGTTTTTTTTTAAATAAGTCCTCGCGACTTGCGTTAAAGTTACGCGATTAAAACAAAACAAATGAAATAAAGAATCTGTGTTCCGCTCCGAGGTGACTTTTCGGGTGCAACCATTTTAAAGTCGCGTTTGATTTCTCGCCGTTGCTTTTCTGAATCGCGGAAAAAAAAACGTCTTTTTTTTTTTTTTTTTTTTTGGGGAGACACGCATGTCGGTCACGCGCGCACATACGACCCCGGCTCACATACATGACACACACGTAAAGTGTTCCGGAGAGAGAGAGAGAGAGAGCGCGCGGTCAACATGCGTACGCGCGCGCCGTACATATACATACATGCCTTCGTGCCAATCACTCCACGCGCGCGCACACATAAAGCGTCCGCATCCAAAAAAAAACTAGCAAATAAAAAAACAACAACTATATTGGCCATTATCCCGTTGCGTTGTGGAAGAGAGAGAAGAGGAGGAGGAAAAAACAGTCGCAATAAATTCAACAATTTTTTTGGGGGGGGGGGAATGTTTCATCACCGGCAATCCGCGTAAAAGTGTCTATGTAAACAGAGCTGCTAAAAACCGTAAGTAGATAAATAGGAGATACAGGATATATGTTGAAAGTAAAGACTCAGTGTACTTACGGGAGAGGCGGCGAGGAGATTAATGACACGACACGTCATGATTACGTTTCACTTGAATTAAATACATTACGAGTTGGGAAAAAAATGGAAATCAGGGTTGTATACAAGCATACGCCGTTTCCCCCTCCCTCCTCCCTCCGTTTGGTCACCCTCTTCTCTCTCTCTCTCTCTCTCTCTCTCACTCTCTCCTCCTCCTTCTCCTCCTCCATCTCCCTTTCTTTTTCCCTTCTCCCTTTTTCTCTCCCTTTTCTTCTTTCTCGCATTTTTTTTTTCTTCTCCTTCCCCATTTATCGCACAGGAGTGGTTGAATAGGGAGGAGGGGGGTGAGGTGGTGGTGGTGGGGGGGGGGGGGGGGGGGGCGAGGCGGCGGGAGAAAGAAGTGGGAGGGAGAGAGTGATGTAGGTTGGGGAAATGTTAATTATAATCTCGGGCACGGGCACCATTTTACAAACGCTGTCATCTCTTCACATTTGTATCCTAAATATGGCATCTGGGGTGGCGGGGAGATGACAGTTTGGAGAGACGTTTTCTTTTCTTTTTAAGGAGAAGGAGAGGAAGAGGAGGAGAGAGGAGGAGGGAAAAAGTTTCACACTAAGTGTGTTTAAAAAAAAAAGTGATGACAGGGACGAGAGGCGGCTTAAATGTTGTGGTGATCCACCCCGGAAGCACATGGCCACTTCCAGGATGGGGGACTCACAAAGTGCATGATTTTTTTTTTTTTTTTTTTTTTTGGATGGAGGGTTTCCCAACATAAGGTCCGGGGGACCACCGGGGGTTCCTAGGGAGGTTTCCAGGGGGGTCCCTAGCCAAAAAATTTTTTTTTAAAATATCTAAAACACTCCTCTTAGAAAACAAAAGACATGCAGGAAAATCTTACCTAAAGTCAAATCCTTTGTTGCGATTTTGTTTCCCGATTTTATAAATCCACTTTTTGCAGAT
>CM056843.1:13427223-13452223 GCA_029853015.1 Chelidonichthys spinosus | reverse complement strand
GGGCCTGAAAAATCCCTTTGATGTTTCCCCCGACTCATTCTCTTCACGTTCTCTTTGTTCGCCACAGTCTCGCTGCTTTGTCAACATCCCCCCTTTTTACCCCTGCTCGCTCGCCCTCTCTCTCTCTCTCTCCTTCACCCATTCTGCAGCTCTCTCGCCCTCTCTCTCTCTCTCTTAGTTCTCTCCGTTCGAGAAGGGGAGAAAAAAAAAAGTTCTAACTCCACTTTGTGTCTCCCTCTTTCTATAAGCCCCCGTCTCTATTCTTCCTCTCTTTTTTTCTCTCCCCCCTCGTGCTCCTGCTCTCCCCCCTTGACTGTGCCTCTCTGTCTGTCTGCCCCTTCGCCCTCGCTCATTTCCCATCATTCCCACCTACTGTCTCCTGTCCTTCTCCTCTGTCGCTCCCTTTCTCTCGCTCCCTCAGTTCTGCCCCTTCCTGTCCCCCTCCTCCTCCCCCCCATCCTCCCCTCTTTACCCACCCTTTATCTCTCATTCCTCTCTCTATGTCCCTCACATGCACAGATGGACTCTCTCTCTCAAACTGCCCTCCCTCCTTTTAGAGAATCTGATCCCTGGAACTATTTGATATGGCGCTGCACTGTAGTTATCTAATCATTGTGTGTGTGTGTGTGTGTGTGTGTGTGTGTGTGTGTGTGTGTGTGTGAGGCCCCGGTGCAAGCAAGCAAACAGCACAGCTGGCTTTTCACGGACGAGACCCACCGCTCGTTACGGCTACGAGGTTACGGGCCCTTTAGAGGTCGCGACCCCCTACCTCTTAAAATCCTCCTCTGAAAGCTTTTTTTTTTTTTAAACCATGTTTTAATTCAAATAATAATAATAATAAAAAAATCATCAAGTAAGCATAACATGCATCAACATTCCAACATTCCTTCTGGATAAAAAAATGTAAACATCAGGCAGAGTGTGTGGTAGAGAAAGAGAGAGAGAGTTTCTATACATTAATACTGGGATTCTGCATATGACAATCTATACTGCAGTGAGGATGAAAGATGGCGTTCATTACATTTGCTTTCCAATACAACGCATTGTAGCAAACAGCTAAAGGCTGTGTGTGTGTGTGTGTGTGTGTGTTTCCTCCACGCCGGCAAATTACATATTGATTCACTAAAAAAAAAAAAAAAACGGCTTGATTTGCTATTTTTTTCCGAATTTGAATGTAGATGTGAAACATGTTTAAATCTGATAACGTCCGATGGGAAGCCGAACTTCCCTGCTGGCGTTTTTCGTAACGTACCTCGAGTCCGCCGCTTTGAAATATGAACCGCATCGCCGTGTGAAATATTTCTACAGAGGTCATCATCATTCAGCAACATCCTTTAGTTCTGAGATACGATGTCTTAAAGGAGAGGAGAGGAGTTTGCATGAAAGGATTGACTGTTAGCTTAGCTTAGCACAAAGACTGGAAGCAGGGGGGAACAGCTAGCCTAGCTGAGAGCAACAAAGCTCATTAAAAATCACCTCATTTCATTTGCGCTGGAAAAACCAAAATGTTGTTTTTCAGGAGGGGAAACATGACTCGACTCTTTGCTAACGATAAAACTCCAGGAAGTAGCCGTGCCCGGGCCAAGAAAAAGTCCGCTACAAGCTCCCTATTAACCACAAGCTGCTTTCCTTCTGCCCGATAAAACAACAGGACGTAACGTGATAATTAGGGATCTAAGACGGTCGTTTCTGTCACCTTTTTAGACGGAGGTGCTCCAGCTGTTTCCAATCATTGTGCTAAGCTAAGCTAAGCTAGCCGTCTAGCTGAGAGTGGTACCTATGATCTCATCTAGCACCTGGCAAAACAGAGGAAAACACACATGTAACAATCACACTGGGATTTGTAAGTCATTATTATTATTATTATTATTATTATTAAGACTTCTTTACACTTCAATCCAACCAGAAGCTTAAAAAAAGAGCCAGGAAACCTCGAAGTCAGATTTAAGTAAATTTACCTCGGATGTAGCTTCATGTCTTCAAGCGAAAAACCAGTAAAACCACCTTTCTTCCATTTTATGGAAAGAGAAAAAAAAAAGCTAAATGTAACAACAATACCCACTTCGTAGACAAAAATCAACATTGCACAGACACCCATTTAATACCTTTTTTTGGCTTGTAGAATATGGAACGTATGTTGGAAAAAAAGGCGTTAAAATATATACGTATAAGGCACGGGAAAAACCTCACATGAGTTACACTTTCTGAAGACGACATAACGTTCTTTACGTCTTTATCTTAAACAAACGGCCGGATGTGAGACTGTGCGAAGATCTAGACGTGACCTTGTGTTGGTTCAGCCACTGTACCAGGCTCTGAGTGTGTGTGTGTGTGTGTGTGAATAGAGCTCCACTGTCTTATAACAATAAGAATGACTGCATATGTGTGTGTGTGTGTGTGTGTGTGTGTGTGTCACACCACCCATGCCTCATTTACATAGATGCAATCACACCTATAATGCCAAACATTTCTACACAGGCAAAAGGGGGGGGGGGGTTATGTGGGGGGGTAGAGGGAAAAAGCCTACAGTACTCCATTCAGCAGTTATGAAAATGACAAAGTACATAATACATTCCAAATCTGCAATGGATTTACGCCCCTGCATATTACTTCCTGTTTATTATCAGATGCCGGAGCATGTGATGTGATGCCCCCCCTCCCCCCCCTGCCGGGGGCAGTCAGTGGTTCAGACCAAGTGGTTTGGCCTAGTGGGGAAGCCGCGGGGCAGACAATGGCCACACTGTGTGGCTGAAGTGCCTTTGGTGTCAATGACTCTGCCAGCAACTGAGACTGGCAGATCCAAAATGGCGGAGAGGGAGCGCAGAGGGAGAGAGTGAGCCCTGCTGGTGCTTGTCATGGTGTAAACAGGCACTTTTGATGCTTTTTATGGGAGCCTTTCTTCATGAGGGGGGGGGGTCATATCAGAGCTGGGAGGGGTCAGCGCTGCTCCGGCTAATCTGCTGGCATTTATGTGTTTTAAGGAGGTGAAGTGGGCAAAGGAGGAGGGGAGGTGGGGGGCAAGTTCAAATAGTCTCTTTATGTCTTCTTGCTCCTCAAAAGTCCAGTTCGTCTTTTTCACCCCGGAAGTCCGATAGAGATGTTTTTGTAAAAAAAAAAAAAAGGTCCTGGGTCCAGTTTCTGATTGTAAAAAAAAAGAAAAGAAGATGATGAAATGTCAGAATGTTAACACGAAGAGAAATAAAAGGTAGTAACTTACTCTCCATGAGATGACGGTTACACAGCTGTGGAGGGAGACTGGCTCTGAGGGGGAGAAAGGAAAACAGAAACAGTCACATTTTCTTCTATTCTGTAAGTGTGTGTGTGTGTGTGTGTGTGTGTGTGTGTGTGCCAGAGCAATCCTCCCTCTGTTGTTGAATATGTGCGTATCGCTGTCTGTGTGTTTGCCCTATCTGTTTGGGCTGTGTGTGTCCGTCTGTCTGTCAATCTGTTCCCAGCGCGGTCTGTTTGCCAATCTGTCATATTCTGTTTACTAGATAAGGAGATTGAGTGTGTGTGTGTGTGTGTGTGTGTGTGTGTGTGTGTGTGTGTGCAGAGCAAATTCATTTAAACTCTGCCATGGTGACGGCAGGCAGGTATTGCTGTTTTCTTTAGAAGATGCATACTCATTGTCTTCACTGTACTAATATAGAAATACTTTTGCTGTTTGAAGGACCTTTTTTCTTCTTCTTCTTTTTCTTTTTTACATAAATCGACTCTTTGAAATTGCAGCAGTTGTTGCACAACGACTCCACTAATCTCAGACATTCAAATGGCTGCAATTCCACAGCAGCCGGGGGGGACATTTTGAGTTTTTCTATTCTGTACAAAAATAAATAAATAATAATAATTATATATATATATATGCAATGTGTGAAACAGGAAGAAAACAGGAGATAGTTGTGGGAGAACGTTCCCTACAAATGAGCTTTCAAATGCATGCAAAAAAAAAAGAGCTATGCATGAAGATCAGGCAAATTACTGATTAGGAAATGACACATTTCAGCGATTTCTGATTGCAACGCCTGCGGTTGGAGAGCAGCCGGAAACATTTGCAGCACGACAACCCGACTTTCTCTCCCCTCATTCACTGTGGCGTCCGCTATCCAGCCGAGGTGAAGGTATCATTGAAGGGATCATTGAAGGTATCATTGAGGGGATCATTGAGGGGATCATTGAAGGTATCATTGAAAGTATCATTGAAGGGATCATTGAAGGGATCATTGAGGGGATCATTGAAGGGATCATTGAGGGGATCATTGAAGGGATCATTGAAGGTATCCTTGAAAGTATCATTGAGGGGATCATTGAGGGGATCATTGAAGGGATCATTGAAGGGATCATTGAAGGGATCATTGAGGGGATCATTGAAGGGATCATTGAAGGGATCATTGAAGGTATCCTTGAAAGTATCATTGAAGGGATCATTGAAGGGATCATTGAGGGGATCATTGAAGGGATCATTGAGGGGATCATTGAAGGGATCATTGAAGGTATCCTTGAAAGTATCATTGAAGGGATCATTGAGGGGATCATTGAGGGGATCATTGAAGGGATCATTGAAGGGATCATTGAGGGGATCATTGAAGGGATCATTGAAGGGATCATTGAGGGGATCATTGAAGGTATCATTGAAAGTATCATTGAAGGGATCATTGAAGGGATCATTGAAGGTATCATTGAAAGTATCATTGAAGGGATCATTGAAGGGATCATTGAAGGTATCATTGAAAGTATCATTGAAGGGATCATTGAAGGGATCATTGAGGGGATCATTGAAGGGATCATTGAAGGGATCATTGAGGGGATCATTGAAAGTATCATTGAAGGTTAATTGAAGGGATCATTGAAGGGATCATTGAAGGGATCATTGAAGGGATCACTGAAGGTTAATTGAAGGTATCATTGAAGGTATCATTGAAGGTTAATTGAAGGTTAATTGAAGGTATTATTGAAGGTTCATTGAAGGTTAATTAAAGGTATCATTGAAGGTATCATTGAAAGTATCATTGAAGGTTAATTAAAGGTATCATTGAAGGCATCATTGAAGGTATCATTGAAGGTATTATTGAAGTTATCATTAAAAGTATCATTGAAGGTTAATTGAAGGTATCATTGTGGACTTTTTGCATTTTATTTTTATGAAACAGAGAGATAGCAGACGGTTTTGAGACCTTCAAATTTGGTATTTTGGATCAATGTGACCATATTTGGACTGTGGAGGAGCGACGGGTGGATCTGACGAACATCTGGCTCCTGGTTCGAAGTTAGCCTCATAATTTGAGGTCAATATTACAGCTAAATGCTAAAGTAATCTTAGTAGCTAACTGCATTGGTAGCGACGGGAGCGAGGCCATGGTAGACACCTGTCAATCACAAGGTAGCTCCGCCCCTAAAGCATCTCCTGCTTTCTAATTTACTTCATGAACATGATGGTGTTTTGTCATCAGACTCCTGTTTGCAACCAGAGGAGTTGCCCCCAATGGCCAGTGGAGAGAATGCAAGTTTAAGGCACTTCGGCATCGGCTTCACTCTTGAGAACCAGATTTGTTCCTCTCTATCTCGTCAGCCTCGATAACTACGTAATAATTAATTCTGTTGGCCAACTCAACCTGACACTAGTGATCCGTTCCTGGAAAAAAACAAAAAAACCTTGATATTGATATTTGGAGGTGTGTTGTCACTGTGAACCCCACCTGGGAGTAACCTGTTGATCCGGAGCTCCTCCTGGGGTCCCTCCCTGACGCCGGGGATCCTCCCTCCTTCTGGCTGCCCACCGAGGAGGAGTCTGAGCAGCTACTGTGGACTGACATGGACGAAGAGGCGGATGGAGGTCAACAGAAAGCAACAACATACATCAGGACACTTTCAAATCTGTGTCTGTGGCTCCAGGCATCAAATATCTGGGAGAAAAATCTTTGCCTTTTCCATTCAGCGTTGTGATCATACTTTTAGAGTGCAAAGAAATCACTGCATCATAATGTCTTGTTGAAGCGGGGACCGACCGAGTGTGGGAGAGACAAAGGGAGAGAGAGAGAGAGAGAGAAGGCATTTTTTTTCACCCCGTTCAATGAATTTCTAACACTCCGTTCTGTCCCAAAGGACAATTCATGCATTGAAATCCTGAGCCGCTACACTCAATGAGACACCTGGTGAGCAGTATGCGTATTACACCGAGTGTGTGAATGGGAAATCACTTTGGCTCTGGAAGTGGGGGGGTTCAGAGGCTGGATGGTGGGTCTGGAATCTGAGGAATTATAGCTGCGTTTGTGTGCTTTTTTTATTCTTTTATTGTATTTCAGAAGCAAGATGATGATTTTTTTCAGTATCTTTTACTCTTTTTTTTTTTTAGATTTCTCTAAAATCACATCGCTGTCTGAACACTGACATACACACAATTAAGTTTTAGATTTGATAAAATATGTATAATTTATGTTAAATATTTCAGGAAAAGGGATCCTTATTACATTAACATTAAAGGAGCACTTTGATAAACACTTTTAATCCCATTGGATTAGACTGAGTTACTTGTATGTTACTTGATTTGAGGATTGAGGGTTCTGTGTTCCTGGTCCTGGTCTTGGAGGCCGTTAACGGCTGACGAGCCACACCTGAGCCTGATTGCGTCTCCGGGTATAAAAGCTCATCAGTGGATCCTTCTCACTTCTTGCCTCCTCTGTTACGTGGCTGTTGCTTTGTCACATTTGTTTGGTTCTTTTTGGTTTTACTTGTAACTCATCTGGTCTCCCATTGTTATGGCCTTTGAGCAGGTCCTGGTTCTGGTTCTCCCGTGCCTGATGCATGATTTTTTGGCTCCGTGGCTCCGATGATTAAGAATCTCTAAACAGAAATAGCCCGTCTTCCCACTGATGGTCTGATTTAGTAAATAGGTCATACGGAGTAATCTGTATAAACTGGTTTCATAACCTCACAGTCACTTGAAGTACTCCAACAGAACCACCACTAATATGATCCCACGTAGTACTGTGATATGAATCTGCAGTAGTTTTCTAGGAGACGCGGGACTGAAGGGTGTGATGGGATTTTGATCACAGCAGAAGTAAAACACTGAGCTACATATTCTCTGCAGGCATGTCAGAGCTCTTCAAAATGTCTCTGTGTGAGTCAAATATCAGACATTCATGGAATAGCCCCGGGGCGCCAGAAAACTTTTTTTTTTTTTTTTTTTTTTTACCTTGTCACAAGGGGGGGAAGCAACCAGGACCCATTTGGTTTTCTGAGATTACAGCGCCATATTTGAACAATCCTGTAATCTGATCTGGTCACGTAAGAACAACAGACTTCCTGAAGCCACAGTTTCAACTTGCATAGATCCCTGTGGAACCCCACCTCTGTCGTTGAGGCTGTAGATGGAGTCCAGTTCTGATCCTTGAGTCCCTGCCGCGTCCAGCAGCAGCTTGCTGGAGATCCCCATGCAGAGGGACTCCTTAAGACACAACTCTGGGGGAAGAAACCGTGCAAACATGAATGTCATTTCATACAGAAATCACACAGCTATGTTTTTTTTATATTCTGCCAGCTGCAGAGCGTCTCATCCTGTGTGAAGCTGTAATCTGAGCCGACCACAGGAAGCGACCATGAGACACAAGGTTTCATGGATATGATGTCAGACGTAGAAAACCAGATAAAGTTACATGGATGTATCTTCCGTTTAAACACATAGAAAACCTCTGACTGAGATGGACTACAAATGTCCACATAACAAAGCTTTACACCCGGTGCATGCTGGGATCTGGGAGCCAATGAACTACAAGATTAAGACGACGTCATTGGCTTTTGTCTTTGCGGTGCAATTTATTAGCCATGACAACATTTCATCCTTTTACTATAATGTCTTTATTTGAATCCTATGTTACCCACAATGCAACTCAAACGCACAGTTGCTGGTCAACTCAACGTTCCCACGTCGTGTGCTGCTACTTTCCCCCTTTTTACAATCCGACATTGTGAAAAGGTTTTAGGTCTTAAGGCCTCTGAGGTCAAAGGTCAGAACCGTACCTGTGTTGTTGATGGCGTGCGTCCACAGCAGCTGGGCGATGTCACGCGTCCAGGTCGCTTTGTCCTCCCGGTCCTTCGCCTGCAGCGTGATGCAGTCTCTGGTCCGGGGGGCCTGCCGGACCCAGATCTCGAACCGGACCCCCTCCCCGCCAACGCTCTGGGTCAGACCCATCTCCCCCGTCTGCAGGCACAAACCAGAGACCGTGGTCAAACGAGAGAGGGAGAGAGAGAGAAACCGTAGACCGTGGTCAAACGAGAGAGAGGGAGAGAGAGGCTGGAGAGAGAGAGAGGGAGAGAGAGAGACCTTGATGCTGTGTTTGTAGCTGTAGGTGGAGCGTCCCGGCCCGGCGCTCTTCTGCTTGGCGAAGACGACGACGTGCTGGTAGAGGAAGACGCTCCTCACGCCCGCCCGCTTCCTGCGAGCGCCGCCGCACACCGTCAGCTCGCCCTGCCGCACCAGCTCGCCGCGCTCCGCCGCCGGGATCTGCACACACACACACACACACACACACACACACCTTTTAGGATGCATTTATCTTGGCCCGAGGCCCGGGCCCCACGGCTTTAATCTGCAAAAGATACCATCTTAATTTATATCTTAAGAGGCCATTTAGTCTCGAATTGAGCACTAAATCATGTCTTTTTTTCTTTTTTTTTTTGCCTGTGGGTTGAAATATTTCACTCATTTTCCAATCTAGTTTAATTTTAGTGTTCTTGAAACAAGGAACAGAAAGTCTTCATGGGGGTTATGGGCTCCGTTTACTTCCTGACAGATGCTCATTTTTGGCCGAACGCTCTCTTTGTGGCTCGGTTTCCGGGACAAAAATCTCTTCTTTACATTCTCACTTTATTCTCGTTGGGAGAAATTTCAGCTGCGAAAGACTGAAACACACTCTTCTCAAAGAGTCAATAAAGACAAGGCCAAAGTGCTATTATAATTACGGGGCCGTGCACGCTGACACATTGAATCCCCCCCTCCATGCGGATTCTTCTGTCTGTTGGATCTTCGCTCTAATTGGCCGGCTGACTCGTGTCTTTTGTGCAGAATGTGACTTCATTGTTCGCAACGATTACAGGGTTAAAAAGGACTTTGTGCTGCTGCGACTCGGAGGCTGACGAACGCCAAGTCTTATGTAACACTGCCGAGGGACTCGATGCTCGACGAGCGGAGACACGAGTGGACGGGGCGACACAACACAAGGAGACAGGGCGACACAAGGAGACAGGGCGACAACACAAAGGGACAGGGCGACACAACACAAGGAGACAGGGCGACACAAAGGGACAGGGCGACACAACACAAGGAGACAGGGCAACACAAGGAGACAGGGCAACACGACACAAGGAGACAGGGCAACACAAGGAGACAGGGCAACACGACACAAGGAGACAGGGCGACACAAGGAGACAGGGCGACACGACACAAGGAGACAGGGCAACACAACACAAAGGGACAGGGCGACACAACACAAGGAGACAGGGTGACACAACACAAGGAGACAGGGCAACACAAGGAGACAGGGCAACACAAGGAGACAGGGCAACACGACACAAGGAGACAGGGCAACACAAGGAGACAGGGCAACACGACACAAGGAGACAGGGCGACACAAGGAGACAGGGCGACACGACACAAGGAGACAGGGCAACACAACACAAAGGGACAGGGCGACACAAGGAGACAGGGCAACACAAGGAGACAGGGCGACACAACACAAAGGGACAGGGCGACACAACACAAGGAGACAGGGCAACACAAGGAGACAGGGCAACACAACACAAGGAGACAGGGCAACACAAGGAGACAGGGCGACACAACACAAAGGGACAGGGCGACACAACACAAGGAGACAGGACAACACAAGGAGACAGGGCGACACGACACAAGGAGGCAGGGCGACACAAGGACACAAAGGGACAGGGCGACACAAGGTGACAGGGCGACACAACACAAAGGGACAGGGCGACACAAGGACACAAAGGGACAGGGCGACACAAGGAGACAGGGCGACACAACACAAAGGGACAGGGCGACACAACACAAGGAGACAGGGCAACACATGGAGACAGGGCAACACAACACAAGGAGACAGGGCGACACAACACAAGGACACAGGGCAACACAAGGAGACAGGGCGACACAACACAAGGAGACAGGGTGACACAAGGAGACAGGGCAAAACAACACAAAGGGACAGGGCGACACAACACAAGGAGACAGGGTGACACAAGGAGACAGGGCAAAACAACACAAAGGGACAGGGCGACACAACACAAGGAGACAGGGTGACACAACACAAAGGGACAGGGCGACACAACACAAGGAGACAGGGTGACACAAGGAGACAGGGCGACAACACAAAGGGACAGGGTGACACAACACAAGGGGACAGGGCGACACAACACAAGGAGACAGGGTGACACAAGGAGACAGGGCGACACAACACAAGGAGACAGGGCAACACAACACAAAGGGACAGGGCGACACGACACAAAGGGACAGGGCGACACAAGGAGACAGGGCAACACGACACAAGGAGACAGGGCAACACAAGGAGACAGGGCAACACGACACAAGGAGACAGGGCGACACAAGGAGACAGGGCGACACGACACAAGGAGACAGGGCAACACAACACAAAGGGACAGGGCGACACAAGGAGACAGGGCAACACAAGGAGACAGGGCGACACAACACAAAGGGACAGGGCGACACAACACAAGGAGACAGGGCAACACAAGGAGACAGGGCAACACAACACAAGGAGACAGGGCAACACAAGGAGACAGGGCGACACAACACAAAGGGACAGGGCGACACAACACAAGGAGACAGGACAACACAAGGAGACAGGGCGACACGACACAAGGAGGCAGGGCGACACAAGGACACAAAGGGACAGGGCGACACAAGGTGACAGGGCGACACAACACAAAGGGACAGGGCGACACAAGGACACAAAGGGACAGGGCGACACAAGGAGACAGGGCGACACAACACAAAGGGACAGGGCGACACAACACAAGGAGACAGGGCAACACAAGGAGACAGGGCAACACAACACAAGGAGACAGGGCAACACAACACAAGGACACAGGGCAACACAAGGAGACAGGGCGACACAACACAAGGAGACAGGGTGACACAAGGAGACAGGGCAAAACAACACAAAGGGACAGGGCGACACAACACAAGGAGACAGGGTGACACAAGGAGACAGGGCAAAACAACACAAAGGGACAGGGCGACACAACACAAGGAGACAGGGTGACACAACACAAAGGGACAGGGCGACACAACACAAGGAGACAGGGCAACACAAGGAGACAGGGCGACACAAGGACACAAAGGGACAGGGCGACACAAGGTGACAGGGCGACACAACACAAAGGGACAGGGCGACACAAGGACACAAAGGGACAGGGCGACACAAGGAGACAGGGCGACACAACACAAAGGGACAGGGCGACACAACACAAGGAGACAGGGCAACACAAGGAGACAGGGCAACACAACACAAGGAGACAGGGCAACACAACACAAGGACACAGGGCAACACAAGGAGACAGGGCGACACAACACAAGGAGACAGGGTGACACAAGGAGACAGGGCAAAACAACACAAAGGGACAGGGCGACACAACACAAGGAGACAGGGTGACACAAGGAGACAGGGCAAAACAACACAAAGGGACAGGGCGACACAACACAAGGAGACAGGGTGACACAACACAAAGGGACAGGGCGACACAACACAAGGAGACAGGGCAACACAAGGAGACAGGGCGACACAACACAAAGGGACAGGGTGACACAACACAAGGGGACAGGGCGACACAACACAAGGAGACAGGGTGACACAAGGAGACAGGGCGACACAACACAAAGGGACAGGGTGACACAACACAAGGGGACAGGGCGACACAACACAAGGAGACAGGGTGACACAAGGAGACAGGGCGACACAACACAAAGGGACAGGGTGACACAACACAAGGGGACAGGGCGACACAACACAAGGAGACAGGGCAACACAAGGAGACAGGGCGACACAACACAAAGGGACAGGGTGACACAACACAAGGGGACAGGGCGACACAACACAAGGAGACAGGGTGACACAAGGAGACAGGGCGACACAACACAAGGAGACAGGGCAACACAACACAAAGGGACAGGGCGACACGACACAAAGGGACAGGGCGACACAAGGAGACAGGGCAACACAAGGAGACAGGGCAACACGACACAAGGAGACAGGGCAACACAAGGAGACAGGGCAACACGACACAAGGAGACAGGGCAACACAAGGAGACAGGGCAACACAACACAAGGAGACAGGGCAACACAAGGAGACAGGGCAACACGACACAAGGAGACAGGGCAACACAACACAAAGGGACAGGGCAACACAAGGAGACAGGGCGACACAAGGAGACAGGGCAACACAAGGAGGCAGGGCGACACAAGGAAACAGGGCGACAACACAAAGGGACAGGGCAACACAAGGAGTCAGGGCAACACAACACGAGGAGACAGGGCAACACCAGGAGACAGGGCAACACAACATGAGGACCGGGTGAACATTTTCTCTCAACTCAGCCAATAAAAGTAAAAAAGGGCCGATCGTTTATAAGCGACCGGTTATGCAGAATCCGTTTATTTTAAAACCTCGAGAGATGCGGGTCATGATGCGAGCGATGCTCGCCGCACTCGACGAACACCCACGTGCACACGCCCGCCCACGTGCACACACCTGCACTTACGCTCCTTTCGCTCTGGAGAGCTTTTTGAAGTAGCTCAATGGAAGTGTTTGTGCTGCCGTAATCTCTCCCCTACGGAAAGGGGGAGGACAATGTGTGTGTGTTGTGTGTGTGTGTGTGTGTGTGACGACTAGCTCTGAATGATACTGCTGTGTCAGAGGAGTACAATATGGGGCTAGTGGATGTGGTGTTTTCTGACTCATTGAACTTTGCAATAAACTTCCTCATAACATCGTCCAGCAGTAAATTTGTTCAAACTGAAAAGAGCATTTGTATTTTCTTTATATTCCAAATAAAAGCGACTAAATCCCAGATATAAATACTAATGAACACAGTCCCGTCTCAGCCTGACCTCATCAGGATGAGTTAGTTTCTTCCCCTCGGAGGGAAAAAAAAGAAAGTGGGACTTTGATTCATAAACTGGGACAGGCGTTCTCACCGGGCATCCGACGATGAGGTCACTGGCCCTGAGGTCCTCGCCGTGCCGCTGGGCGTGTCTGAGGATGGAGAGGGCCGAGTCGGAGGCGGGGTTTATCCCTCCCAGCTCCTCCAGGGCCTCGCAGTACTGCTCCAGTCTCTGGGTGGGAGCCTGGAGACAGTGAGGGAAGGACAGGGGGGAGAGGGGGGAGGCTGGGGGGACTTTGGACTGTGGGGGAGAGGAGAAGGGGGAGGCACATTCAGGCTTAAAATAGCTTATACAGAATTTAAAAAGTAGTGGTGGTCTACTTAGGCTAGTATGTGTAATGCAACTAAAAAGCTGTGAAATTTTTTAAAAAAAGCAACAAAATCAAACAAAAAGGGACAAAACAAGCAAAAACATCACAACATCCATGTAAAAATGACAGAAAATCCATAAAGCAACATTGTTTTGGTTGCTGGTTGGAAAAAAAAAAACCAAAACCTGATGACATCACAATCTATCCCTCATTGAGACCCCCCTCTGGCTTCCAACTGTTCATGTCATCCTCATCACCATTACGATCCTCGCCATCGTCATTCCCATAAACCCTCTTTTTAACAGCTGCCGTGTGGGAGCCATGAACTGGCGCCGCCCCCTGGTGGCGGCCCCTTAGTAGTGCTCCCTTTTAAGAGACACTTGACAACTTGAATGAGATCTTAAGCGCTGTGATCTCTGCTTGTAAAAGTCCTCTCAGCAATCGCACAACGCCGACAGATCAGTTTTAGCTAATTGTGGCTCGCAAGCTCAAATTACTTTCCCTATAATCCGCCTTTAATTGGCTTTATTCTAGTGTACATTAAACATGTAATTAGCTTTACTGTACACAGCTCGTTCCTTTTTAATTGCAGCCGCCGTGGAATAAAGCAACTTTAATTGCTTTGTGCTTGTGATGTGCTCCAAAATATGAGTCGCATTGTGTTTGAACAGATTGTGGAAAAGGGACTATTTTCTTTGGTAGAAGCCTTTTACTTGGATGAGTGTGAGAGAACGTTTTCATGACTCTCACCTTGAAGAAGTCGGCGGCCTGCGAGACCAGCGGAGAGTCCAGGTCTGGTTTCTTCCTGATGTAGTGGGAGTACTGCAGGAACTGCTCCCGCTGTAAAAAGTAGAGAAGGGAGAACTTTTTTTATCATCTTTTTAATCTGATCTGATGAGTCAGTGAGGGAAATTATTATTATTTAAAGTGTGAAATAAATATTATATAACAATCTCTGTTCAACTACATTAAATACTTACTGTGACTTTATCAACATGTAATATTTTAGATTTAGAAACATACATTATTATATCATATATGATTATAGCTATGACAGGAACAGGGCTTGGGAGACAGACAAGGGGATATTTTGGCAAAACTAAATTGACTGAAAATGTTTGATTCAATTTGATGACTAAATAAATGTTTTTATGAACTAGTAATAACAGTTACAGTTTTCTTTGACTATGATTTCTCTAAAATTACCTGTTTTTAAGTCAACGTTTGAGTAAATATTATTAAAAACTAAGATTACTAAAAAATGCTAAAAAAAAAGAAATTGATTCCTGTACAAAATCCATCCTTATAGTCATGCGACAAATCAAAATCTTGAGGTTTGACTCGAAACGTCTTTATCATTATATTTCCATTCGTCCATAAATGTGAAAAAAAGGTTTTGAATGTCTGACAACTTGATTTCTGCATCAAAGACATCTTCACCGACGATGAGGTCCTTAAAAATGTTTTATTCAGTTTGACAGAAAACCTAAACATAAAACAGAGTGAGCTTCTCTTATTTTTGACTTTTGCGTTCCTGAACTCACGTATTTACTGAAGCAGTCCTGTTGCAACAAACTCTGCACGAGAGCGCCCTCCATGGCCGGGAGCAGGTTCTGCGAGTGGAAGGCGCTGAGGCCGGCCCAGCCGGGGAAGACGGCGTCGGCCTTCCCCCGGAGGGAGGAAGGGGCGTCTGACAGCTCCAGCAAGGGGAGGTAGGTCTCCTCGACCCCCTTCAGGATGGCCACGTACTGCCTCTCCGAACTCAGCATCCGGCACCAGAGCAGGTACAGCTTACTGGGGGAGATGATGAAATGAGTAAAAACACTTTGGAGAGAGAGGAAGTGCAGATAGCAGTGAGCAACAGCAGAGATGAAACGCTTCAGATCAAATTATCGGAGATTGCACGCCGGCTGATAAAACTGTTCTGAAACAGACTTTCAACTGATGTCAAAAGCGATGAATCAATTCTTCCCTTTCATCTCGGCCTTCTCTTAATGCAATTTATAGTTCTGGTCTCGTTTCGGCACCTCCCAGCCAACGCAGACCGCCGCCGGGCCACTTGAGTTTCCAGAAAAACAAACACAAAGTGTGGAAAAGATGACGCAGACGAACCTCTGGGCGGTTGATCCGGCTCGGTCCGTCCCCGTCTCCCTCTCGGTCCGCCCCAGCAGCACGTGTTGCCGCGGCGACCCCGTGTGGTCCACCACCTCCTTGCTGCTGACCTCCACCCCTCGGATCAACACGCCTCCGGCCCCTCCCCCGCCGCCCCACCCGGGGATGGCCGCGGCCATGCTCGTCGTCACCACGGGGTCCGCCACCGCCCGCCTCCCCAGCCAGGACATGGGGGAGCTGCGGCTCGGTCCGCCCACGGGGGACTCGGGTTTGGGGGTCGGCGTGCCTCGGCGGGGGGCCAGGAGAGCCTGGAGGTCGAAGCTCGGGTGGCGTTTCCTGGGCGGCTTGGAAGGCAGCGGCGTCTCTGGGGGCTGAATGTAGATATATTTGATGAAGAACTTTTTATTTATTTTAAATTTCAAGGATGAGACAGAAAGAAGCCGAAACTCACGCTCTTCTTTGCAGGATTCAGGAGGTTCTGCAGGAAGTTCCCTCCCCCAGCTCCGCCAGCTCCTCCCCCTCCTGCTCCCTCCTTCTTATTCCCTTTCTCCTCGCCTATCTTCAGAGTCGAGCAGGTCTGCGGTCTGAACAGCGACGCCAGTGACCCCCAGGTCTGCATCCCACCGTCGCCCCCTCCGGCGCCCAATCCCCAGTCGCCCTCCCCCTCGGGACCCATCAGGTCCCACAGGCTGGTGGCGGACGGCGTCTTCGGCCTCCCCTGGGCCTGGTTCTGGGCCCTGTCCGTCTGGAGGAAGCGGGGTTTGACCTGCGCCACGGTGCGCTGGTAGCGCTCTACCGTCTGGGTCCAGAGGTCCAGGAGAGGCCCGCCCCCCAACTCGATGGCCAAGGAGCGGGCGTCCTGGAAGCGGGATGGCGGGATCGGAGGGAGAGAGGCAAGGGGGCAGGCGGAAGACGAGGAGGACGGGGAGGAGGAGGTGGAGAAGACCACCTCGCACCACTGGGTAGCCTGTGGAACATTTGAGAGCATTAACGTGGGATCTTAAACACCCTAAATGCACGGCGGCGAGGCTTCCTGCGCAGCGTCACCTCGGTCAGCGTGGACAGCAGCCTCTGCGTGTTGTCCAGGGTGGTCCAGCAGTCGGACAGACAGTGGGACATGTCTCTCAGCTTCTCCCGGACCGGAGGCAGCCGGATCTGGACGTTGCTCAGGCCCGCCCAGTCCAGCTCACACCAGCCCTCCAAGGCGCTGAGCACCGACAAGGTCTCGCTGTGCAGCTCCTAAAGCATTCAGGGAGATCCACAGTGAGGGTCTGAGTCTGGGAACAAACCCTGGAGTGTTTACTGTGGAGGTTTGACAAGACCAGTCAGGAAATCACGAATGGAATAACGGCTTTCGGCTGGGAACATTAGCCCGTAGCCACAAGTGTGCCATTGAACAGCGAGTTCTCGAGTCCTTTAGTAAGGAAGTCAGAGCAACATGTGTCTAAAGGGTCTAACAGGATTCATAGTCCTTGACCGTCGACAGTATACAAGAAGTGGACGTTGTCATGGTGATGCCGCCCATTGGTTTGTGGACTACAGATTTTGAAGCCTCAGGCTCTGACTGTTGTCATCTTGGATTTTTTTTGCAACCAGTGAACGGAAGTGACCATATTTGGAGTGCGGAGGAGTGACGGGTGGATCTGATGTACAAAAAGCGGCAGAGCTGCACCTGTACTGGATCTGGATGAAACCCCAACTCCAACCCTAACCCTAATCTTAACCCTAGGAAGAAAAACCCTTTTAGGCCACTATGCGTTGCTTGTACAATCTTGTTATTCTGATTGGATACCATTGTGCTTGTTTTTGGTGAAAGTGTGCCATTCTTGATGCTACCACAGGGTGGTGCCAAAGTAAGGGATTTTAAAAATCCCACACATGGTGGCTTTAATTTGAAGACGCTGTGAAAAAAAGTATATTTGAACATTGTGTATAGAAAGAAAAGGGAAGGAAATGAAGAGCAACACTCACGTTGGCTGCTTCTCTGAACGTCTTGAACTTCTGCTGTTTGAGTGAGAGTCTGCTTAGAGACAGAGGGGGGTCCTTGTAGTCCTCCAGCTGGGCCTGGACTTGCTCAATCTCCTTATCGCACTGGGGTTAAAAGAGAGAGGGGTGAGAGGAGGACACCAGCTTTTTAGTGTAAACGGGGACAAAGAGCAGAGGAATGTACGAGGAGAAGAGATAGATGGCGATCACTCGCATTTCTGTCATGCTGCTTCATAAATCACATTATGTTTTTACAAAACAGCTTCTAACGATCATAAAAACAACAAAGACAGTTGACTTTAAAGCCTTTTTCCCTTTAGCAGCGATGTGCTTATAGTTTCCCAAAAATGTGATACGGAAATATTATCCAATTTATTTTGTTCTAATTTATTTTTAATATATGACAGTCATTTTCAGTAGCTGATATTATTAATTATTTTACTTACTTATTTTTATTTATTTATTGTCCATATATATTATACTTTTTAGTTAAATGTTTTATTTTAATATAATATATGAAAGTCAGTAGCTGATCTTATAAATTATTTTACTTATTTATTTTTATTTATTTATTTTGCACATATATATTTTTTTATTATACTTTTTTTAGTTAAATGTTTTATTTTAATATATGAAAGTAATTTTCACTAGCTGATCTTAATCATTTTGATCTCATATATTTTCATTTATTTATTTTTTTATTTATTCTTAATAATTTTATAAAGTTCAATAAATGGATATTGCATGTGTCTTGTTGTGAGTCAGAAAAAGGGCGTAGTGTGAGAAAAAGCCTTCCGTCCAATCCCAGTGGAGATGAGTCAGAGCTCAGATTTTAATCTTCCATCTTTTATCCCACATTGGCTTTATTTCATAGTTTATACAGTAGTTTAGTTCATGACATTCAGGAGAGGAAAAAGAAAACGCACCTTTTCCAGTTTGTCCACCAGCCCCGCCAGCCGTCCCAGAGCCTCCAGGTCGCGACCTCTCTGGTTGGACAGCCGGACGAGCCGGTGGAGGGCGTCGTCCACGCTGTCGTAGAGTTTGGAGGTCGCGGCGAGGGCGGCCCTGACGGGACAAACAAGTGAGAACGCAACAACAAAAGGTGAAACACAACCAAAAAAAGTGCTGCAGACCAGATGTCAGGCAGGAAAAAGAAAGTAAAGGCAATCAAATCAGCAATCAGCCTATATATTTGTATTTGGCCTCATTCTTTTCTACACTGAGCCAAAACTCATTACTAAGAAAAACCAGCGACACACACGGCCGTCTTCAGATCGTCTTTAAGCTGCAGTTTGATGTTAATTTCACATTCCTTTTCTTTCTTTTTTTTTCTGCTTTTTGCTGTTTTGGGATGGGCTGAAAACAAAACAACTTTGAGTATTTTTAACCCATAACTCATAACGAATCATAAAAAAAGACAATCAAACACAACAACTGGGAAGGCAAAGGACACGCCGATCCAGATCCTGCCCCCCCTCGGGACCAGAGCTGCTGGTGTGATGTGGTTTCTGTGAGTCTGAGCTCCCAATTAGGAGAGTTCTGTTTGTCAGGACTCTCTTTTTTATTTGTATTAAAAATAGTCTCAACAATAAGCCCACGTCTAATAGTATATGTATATGTAGCCTCATTAGCATCATAACAATCAGAAGCTTTATGCAGATGCCCACGTTGCTGCTGTGAGTCTTAATAAAGTCCACACACTGAATATTATTATACGATATCACGGAGATACATTCACTGACTGTGGTAATTGTCAGTGTTGGATTAACAGTAACCAAGCCTCAGTTTGTGACTCTAAATATTAAGTTACTTAACAAGCTGCAGAAGATACGACAACAAAAGCACCACATTTCTCATCCTGGCACCTGCAGTCCGGCGACTTCTGCGCCAGTCCAGTTGCGCTGTTGGTGA
This sequence comes from Chelidonichthys spinosus, assembly GCA_029853015.1. Taxonomy (NCBI): domain Eukaryota; kingdom Metazoa; phylum Chordata; class Actinopteri; order Perciformes; family Triglidae; genus Chelidonichthys; species Chelidonichthys spinosus. Next base: position 13,432,717 of record CM056843.1, on the reverse strand, counting down.
GCCCGGCCAGCCAAGCCCCGCCCCTTTGTTGCGGTTCGGTCAGGCGCTCGTCCACCAGGACGCTCGCCATGAGCTGCCTGTGTTTGTCGATGCTCAGAGGGACGGCCTGCGGGAGAACAACGTCATTCATATTTCTACAACTACACACACGGCGATATCTGGACGCGGGTTGGTACCTCGATGTTGTCCGGCATCGGCTCACTTTCCATCGACTGCAGTGCCTCTCCGAGGAGGGCGAGGGCGCTCTCGCAGCGCTCCGTCAGACTCTCCAGGCTCTGAAAGAGGGGAAATAAAGTCCATCAAACACAAACAGGAAGTAAAGCAGACACTGTTAACAGACATTCTTTGTTGTTTTGAAGTTCGTGAGAGAGGTCAGAGGTCATAAAGCAACCTAAACCAAAAAAGAGCCATTAAGATTCTTCTGTCCTCCTTTCCTTGATTTATCCTGAACACCCAGCCTCTCCTCTCACTTTTCCTCATCATATTTTCAACATAAACCCAGAAGTCAAACCCAGATGACACAAATGGCAGATTTTCTGACTGTGAAGCGTCTCCAGCTGTGATACTGTATAATGAAAGTATGCATGTAAGACTTTGTGATTCTGCAACAGGAATGACTAGAAATACAACAGAAAATTCCATCAATGCAACGTAACGAAGTGAGTAAATCAGTGCGAGTGGATCCGTCATGGGAAAATAGAAAACAACACGATGGCGGGAAAGAAGAAATAAACGGGAGGAAATGAAGAGGAAATGCTTCTGCAGCAGATTCTCACCAGTCTGAAGGCCAGCCAGTCTGCGTGAGCGTGGCTGAAGTCTCCGTCCATCTCCTCGGGCAGCTGCTGCTTGTCGACATGCTGCTGAAGGACCCCGGTTCCTCGGACCAGGTGGATCTGGACGGACCGGGAAAAAGAATAACAGCAACAGATGGTTAAAGAAAGTGAATGTTAACTAAATAACTTAAGGGGGAGAAGACACGAAGCTCACGCTGCTACCTTGAAGCGTTCTAAGAGCTTTGGTGTTTGCTAAGAGAGAGGAAAATTAAAGGATAGATCAATGCAACGAGCTGCAACGCCGGCGAAATGAAGGGTGATTTGCAAACTCCAGATGTGTGGAAATGAGGTTCATTAGGATTCAAGGAGAATGCAAAATGCAACATTTAGGATTTCAACGACGGCCAACGGGGTTTCATGTTTCAGTCCGTCGTGGGCGTTCTACCTGCGTTTTAACACAAATAATAAAAAAAGACACACAACTGAGCCGAGGGGGAACGAACAACTGCATGAGGTCACCTCGGCTCCTTCGATGTTGTGAGAAAGGGGCTCCTGCTGCTCTTCCACCAAAACCAGAACGGATCCGAGACCGCCAGGAACCAAGACCTGGAACAATTTGAGGGCCGAGAGGCAGAGGGCCGAGGGTGGAGAGCGCCTGCCGTCCATTAACACCGTGAGACCTTTTTCTTTGGCTGCAGGCCTGATGAGGACGGATGGATGGAGGGTTAGAAAAGAAGAGTTTTATTCTTGAATGGCACCTGGAAGGTAAACAGTTAGGCCAGTTAGTCGTCTCAGTATCATTTTCTTCCCAAACCTGCTGTGGAGCTTTTGTTCAGACTTGCCCTGAGCAACATATTTTGGCAGGCAAACTGGCAGCAAACTCGCAGGTGTTCAGGTTTTGATTACGTTTTCTTTATGCTTTTCTGGCCCCACCCCTTTTTTGTTGTTGGCAAAGTCAGCGAAAAGCAAGTCAAGTCAAACACCATTTGGCTCAGAAAACCAGCATTCATTTTTAAGATTGTATTTTCTTGGAGGGTTTACAAGCAGAGGTCGACTCTGAGACGACAGGAAAACATTTGACAGTATTTAAGGGGATTTAATTAAAGGATTTAACAACTTAATTCTCTGGTGATAACTAGAAAGAAAATCAAAAAGCAGCTTTACCGCGTGATCCTGTGGTAGCAGGCCAGGACCCGGGCTATCTCCTCCTCAGAGCAGTTCTCCTCCGAAGCATCTGTCTCCGTGACAACCAGAGCGCGACCCAACCTGTCCACCGTACCTGAGGTCAGGTGCAAGCATCCGGTAAAGCACCGCGAGAGGAGAGCTTACATGCTTCAATCATCCTGCTACAGTGGTTCATGTGTTATTAGCTTTTCAGTGTCATCCACATCTATTTGGCACAATCGTGTTTAAAGTTTGGGAGTAACACCTCCTAAAATGCTTTGGGGGGGTGCAAGCAGAAAGTGAAATGCTATGTAGCTAATGCTAATGTAGCAGTTTCAGTTGTTTGATGTTAATGATTTTTGAAGCAACACTAAAAGACGACGAAGTCACACATCTACCAGCCTAAGTTGGCCTAAAGTCAGCCTAAAATGCACATGTGACAAGTAACCTGCCTGTCAACTTTAGCTTCCCCGACTGGAGAAGCTCCGTGTCCAGTTCTCTCAGCAGGGGAGGCTCTTTGGACGTAACGCCATTCAGTTGGTCGGGATGTGTCTCTCCTGATTCCGCCTCCTGGTTAGAGTGGTTAAGTAAGGATGTGCCTGATTGGCCATTGCAGACGGGCAATGATTCTGCTTCATTCTCTGTTGAAGGATAGAAAATATTCGTTTGTAGGGAGTTTAGCCTAATGCTCTGCATTAACATCAAATTCCCTTCAGACCTGCACTGCTTTTCCTCGTTGCTTCCTCATTAGTGGACGGCGGCGCTCCGTCAGGTTTGTCTGCCGGTTTCCTTTGCTCCGATTGGTTCTCCTCTGTGATTGGCGGCTTAGTCAAAGCAGAGCAGGTGGCGGGACTCGGTTGAGCAGCTTTACCTTGCTGTTTCGATCCCTTCTGGTGTGCACGGCCACCGGACCTAGCCCTCCCTTTGGCCCCCTTTCCCTTCCTTTTCCTCCTGAAGACAAAGCACAGGAAGGTACTAATGAAGTACAACAGACAGTTAATAATGTGCATCACTCTAGAAATTAATTTTGTTTGGACACCTGCAGAATGGTTTAGACGGTGTCTTTTGTGCCATTGGTTTCAAGTTTGGACAACCTGCACTTAGAGTTTGCACCAATGTGATACCGAAACAAATCAGAAAAAAATCTGTACCTCGGTGCTCTGAATCCTGCGGTTTTGACTTCCTTTCCTCTGGGACAAACTCTGTCCTCCGTCTTCCCGTCTTCTCTTTCCTCCGTCACCTTCGCATTGGATGAACTCTGCATTTTAGATCCACCGTTAGTGATTTCTCCACTTTCTAAAACTGCGGCGAAGGGTCTCTCCGGTGCGTCTGACGTCGGGGTCGTAGCGTCACTGTCTCCGCTCAGTGGTTTATCCGTATCCTCAAAAACCGAGTCTGAATGAGACCCGTGATCCGAGTGGCCCTCTATAACATGTCCCACTTTGCGCTGCGTCAAGTCGAGCGTTTCATTTGCGGCCGAGCTGCTGCCGCTCTCCGAGTCGACACCCCTGTGGTTGTCTCTGCATGGTGGCGTGAGGCCGTTGCTGTCTCTCTCCTTGCCCACACCGGGCCTCCTCTCTTTGAACCTGCCGTCAAAATAAAGCCGGTGGCTTTCCAGCCCGTCTGAGTCTCTGCTTAGTTTATCTCCTTCATCAGAGTCATGGACAGAAGAGGAGTAAGACCGCCTACCTCTGCCAGGTTCAGGGGGTACTGGCGGAGGCCGAGGTGGCAAAATGTCCCCTTTTGAGGTAACCACGTCTCTTTTGGCAGCTCGAAAGCTTCCCGACCCTTCCAGTCGCCCGTATCCCCAAGCTCTCCCCTTCCGGAGTTTGATAGCTTTGCTCCTCCTGCACAGAGGCAAAGTCTTCGTCTTACAAATCCCGTGCATCTCCAAGTACCTCTGCCTTGTGTCAACCCCTCCATCGGGACCCAGTCTGGGCTCCAGTAGCTCCACATAGTCCCCGTCGAGCTGAGGGTGCCTTGCCGTGCGCCCGAGCCCATCCTCGCTGCGCCTCCGCCTGGGTAGCCCGAGCTCAGTGTCCAAGCTGTCTGGCGGTAAACCGTCATCTTCCTCCTCATCCCAGGACCAGGAGTCTGGTTCTCCGGAGGATGAGCCACCCCAGCCCCCCAGGCTGCCGGATGTGGTGCCCTCGTGGTTGGACATCAGGCCCAGCTCCTCAGATGGGTCGTGGATGAATTTCGGGTAGACAACCTCCTTCCACGGAAGTCGAACCACACCATCACATGTGCTGACCAGGCAGGTGTCAAGTCCTCCTCCAACTGTGCAAAGAGAGGGTAGAAAAATTGATTAGAAATGCCAGTTTTATCCTGGTGACTTGGCTAATACCAATCGCCCCAACAAAAAGGTCCAAGGAGGTTCCTTACCTTCCCTCTTGTGGCCCCGTTCCTTGTTGACGCTGTGCAGCCACTCGGTGGTGAAGACCAGCGGGTGCTGCGACTCGGGTACCAGGATTTCCTGAACGGTGCGCCCCCCGGGGGCCAGACACTTCAGGGCCAGTCGTGGGCAGCGAGTGGAGAAGGGCACCACCTGCAGGTAGAAGTCGTTACTGCGCAGGATCCTCCAGTCCAGTGTGGAGAGCTGCACGACCACCTTCTCGCCCAAACACAGAGGCCAACCGGAGTGAAGGAACAAGCAGCCCAGGTACTGAGACTGTGATGACAAGGAGAAGGAGGTGAATGCATGAATAGAAAATTATACATTCTCTATACCTTTTGTAGATATAGTGCCCTTTTACAAATATCACCTTCAGAGTCCTATCTTGTTCCCACTCACACGGTCAATGTTCGAGATGAATTTATAGAACCGACTCGGCACAATTTCGCCGGCTCAAACTGGCCGAAAGCCAGCGCCGCATACAAATGTCAGTCATGTGACTCACACAGTGTTTTCCAAAGTGCAAAAGTGCTTAGCTGGCATGACACAGTGAGAAGACTCTGGATGGCTGCAGCGAGTCAGAGCGTGAGTCAGACAGAAACAAAAATAAAAGGGGCAGATGACCACAACAGCCGAGCTACTGTGAAAACAGTCCACTGTTTCATCAGACTGAGAAATCCAAGCTGGATAAAGTACGCTACACAACACGGGTCTATATTTAGAAAAGCAAACTTATTTAGGTGAAGGAGAGACGTGGCTCTGAGAGGGATCTAGCAGCTGATCTCTTTAGATAAAAAAACAACTTATCCCCACCTTAATCAATCCTTTGTCAGGTCTATATCCTCTCTCTCTCGCAGGTATTAAGCTCTCTGGCTGTTCCCGGTCATGGACTCCCCCCCTCCATACCCTCCGAACTCACGACATATGATCAAATTATATTCCTAACTCTCCTCCATATTCCCTTTTTCCTACCTCTCGTCCCTTATTCCTTCTTTTAACTCTCTTATTTCTTGTTGCTGTGGCAACGTTTCAGGTCAAAGGTGGGTGTGAGCATTTAAAAAGCATGTGTGACTTTTCCTCTCTTAAAAAACAAAAAGAGTTTGTCTGTTTTGAGTCAGGCCACATTCTGTAACCCCTCCTCCTCCCTCAAAGTAACCCAGTG